>BMAU01000927.1:927500-1134033 GCA_019973935.1 Trichonephila clavipes
TAATTTTGATAAAGTGATACATATTGTTATAATTTCCGTTTTCTGAATATTTACAGGACATTAAGACAATTTAACAAATTCGGAATAAATTAATTAAAACAAATTTGAAACTAAAATTTCCTATGATTATTTTTGAGACCATTGAAAAAACGTGAATAATCAAATATATTGGAATGAAGTTTTTCATTCCAATTTATGGAATGAAAAACGTTTTTCTTGTGCATGAAGTTGGAATTGTACATTTCCAATTAGTTCGTCATCCATAAAAGGAAATTGAAGTTAAATCGAAGCAAAAAAAATTTCATGAATGATTAACACCACTTTTTTTAAGGCCTTATCGTCCATGACTTCTTCCATCGTCATGGGAAAAGTATGTTCCTTCATTTTCATTAAGTGTAAGCGTTCTAATATTACATTGCTTAATATTTATTTGCTCCTGGGTTATTCGTGCTATGGATTTCCTCTCCATTCTTGAAAAAAAAATAGCGTTTGAGGTCAATTGAGTTTTTATGACTTTCAAATATGAAAGACAACAATAACAGAGATTCAGTGAATTGCATTAAACTTATAAGCAATACACCATCTATGTGTGTGGCAACAATAATTATATTTTTCCGAAGATTAATGTATCAATTGCTTTTTAATTCATTCAATAGATGAAATAAAACTCTCATTTACTATATATTTGAAAAAATTATCAATTATTATTAATCTGTTATTCTTATTCACTAGAACTGAAAAGCATTATAAATGTTAATAAGTACAAATGAAGTTTTTGCCAATATATTCGAACCAAATTTATTACGTAATACCCAGAAATAAAGTCAATTTTTAATTTAGAAAAATATTTGCCACGTTAAAGTAAAAGATACCATTAGATACCCCCTGGCAAAAATGGATTAAAAATTTTACATTTAACATTTACCTGATTCAGAATTTCAATTTTAAAGATAGTCACATATTTTTTACAAATAAAAAATAAGAAAAAAAATAGGAGGAAAGATTATTTGAATATATTAAGAGTCAAATTAATTAGGAAATATTATTATTTAATAATTTAAATAATAATAAAAAAATCATTCCAATTTTTTATCTTGATTTCCAACATATTTCTTACGATGTTTAGTTATTTTCTCCTTCTCTGTTGTAGTATACTTACTACATTTCTTTTTTGGCAAGAATACTGTTTTAAAATACTTGACATTAAATTGCAAGTATGAAAAAAATTCTGAGTACATTGGGAAATATCTTTTACAAAAAAGTACTAAATTTTGTGGATACTCAAAGACAAATATCAAGTGCGAGATTATTGTGAATTACACGTTATCTTCATTATTTTTTTTACTATTATTTACAATTATTAAGATTATTTACGGTAATTACTAAAGATTATTTAATGCTAAGTTAAGTACAATAACACCCCGAACTTAAATTATAGGGGGGTTGAATCATAACGCGTAGGTCGAATTCACGTTTGTCGGAGTATAATTTCGCACATAAATACATATAAGTTATTTTTAGTTAGAGCCAAAAACCAAAGAAAATAATAATTTAGAAATTCTTTTAATAAGATCTTAGATAAAACACAAATACAAATTCGCAAACAGAAGTTATTTTGAAGTAGAAGCTTTTTATAAAATCTAACAATGTGTGTGTGCTGGCTCAATGATTTTTTTTTCTCTCACAAAATTTCTTCGTAGCATACTAATATTATTTTTTTATTCCTTGTTTTGTAGAAAAAATATTTGTTCGTTAGAGTCTATATTTTCTAAAATTTGTAACCTTTTTTCAATTAAACTAAGGCCTTTCGTCAAATTTCCAACCGTCTTTCGATCTTCTAATTGAACTGGATCCAAAGACTCAAATTCGTCAATGTATTGCTCTTGCTCATACATTTCTATGAGCTCATCAATGGTCAGATCTTGACTGTGGGAATCCACCAGTTTTTGAACGTCAACGCATCCCTAACTATCACAATTATTTAAATTTATTCTCCCGTCAAATTATTACGGCTAAGCTTGCACATTAGCTAAACAGAGAATGTAAGGGACAAATCGAGTTGTGTAGCGCTCAAACAAAAGATGAATCGACGTGATTTGAAAGTGGCTTAATTTTGGATTCGTGTAAGTAGGGGTCAAGTAAGTCAATATATTACTGAACAATAATTGTTTCTCATGTTGTGTTTGTATTTTTTAAAATGACGCTGAAGTTTTATTTTTTACAACGTCTATTTATAAATTCTTTATTTAGCCTCTGATTATAATGATATGTTCTCTTAAATATTAATTTCAATCTTTCAAATAACATAACATGCATAAGCGTTTTATATACATTATTGAAATTTTTTTTAATTAAAATGTTTATTTTTTTTCCTGCATTCCGGAAATATTCTGAATTTCTCGGTTTTTATTAATGATTGAAAATTACTGTCATATTATGACAATGTAGCAAAGATTTTCAAGCTTAATTAATAACACATAGTTCCGAATATTAATCACTAATAACTTATTCCATTTCCATATTTAAATATTTCTCTTCCTAATTCAATATTTACCATAGAATGCCACACGATTTTGACACATTTCATCATTAATCTACCCCATCCTGATAGCTTTTCTCAATTCCTCATAAGGGAATCTGATTAGGCAATCATTTCTATTGACGCCCAATCCTCCGGCTGCAATTTACCACCAAATTTTAATGCGAAATTGAATACCTACAACGCATAAAGTAAAAAAGAAAACACTTACACCTTCTTTCGCGCATTGCCTAAAAACAAAACAAAACGAACAAGATTAAAAGAAGTAAATTAGTTTGAAAAAAAAACTATGTTTCGTCCTCGTACCCAAACCTCATGATCTACTGATCTCAACAACCAAAGGGCGTGTCCTCAAATACTTGTATGCTAAACTACTATGTGTGATCATTCGCGGCGAATTCGATTCACCTTACTCAACCGGCATCATGTTGAATATGTAGTGATGTGAGCGTGGTACGGTATTGCAATCTACTCTTACGCCTAGGCCAGGTCAGTTATATAAACCGTTCATGAGCCCTGTTTAGGATCCATAACAGTGTTACTTCAGTTTTTTTCTTCTTTCGGCTTCTTATTGTAATGAGTGATGTAAGGTATCCTAAAAAAACTGATTATTCACGTGTCTTCAAGGCACGTGTTTCTTTTTTGCATAAGAAAACATTTTCATTTTTAGCTCTGAAATTGAATACCTATTATCAATAAAGAAAAAAAAGAAATCTTAAATATTTTAATATATCCCCCCGAATTGTTATTGTCTATTTATTTTTGTAGTGTTATATTTGTATATTTCAGAAAAAAATCTTCCCCCACTAGTGCTGTATTTTTCTACGAAAATAAAAAAAAAGTCTCGAAGTTTGTTATTATGAGCATGTTAACTTCATTGTTGAGAAAAAAACCCAGTTAAGATTTCTTACATGAATTGAAAAACGATGAGCTGGTAAGTATGAAAGAATGACTAATAAAAAGTAGGGACAAGACTTCTTTTTGGATTAAGAGAAAGAACAATGGAACAATGGATGAAAAAGTTTTCTTTTGCTTCAATTAAAAAGCTTGATTTTGTTCAGCAAGGATGAAAGCTTGAGAAAAGAGCTTCACTCACAAAAAATGAATTCTTTTCCCTAAAGTACAGAGATTTATAATAAAATAATATATATATATATAATCCAATATAAAAAATTCAATATATAATTATATACATATACATACACATATTTATAAAAAGTTATACATATATATACATATACACAAATATATAAACGAAAATATAAAAATAAACATATAGTTATATACCTGAGATAACTAAAATTAGGAAGAAGGCACAGTAGTATATATATATATATATATATATATATATATATATATATATATATATATGTATATATATATATATATATATATTTCCCAAAATTAAAATTTTTGAAAAAATTCGGTTTATTTTGTTTAAATGCCTGTAATTATGTAATTAGCTGTAAATATTGCGAGTGTGTATATTATTGGGAAACAATAAATTTATATTTTTAATATAGTAAAATTCTTTATGTATCAGAGAGACATGGTAAATTAAACAATAAGCCTTTTTTAGCATTATTTATAATTATTAAGTTAATTTTACAATTATTAAATTTTTCCCATCTTTTTAACATCAACATTTCTTAAAATTCCCGTAAAACTTCACATAGCTGCAAATGACTAAGAAACATTTAAGATCAAATCTAGAAAGTATTACAATCTGAAAGATATCAGTTATGCAAAGGCCAAAAGCCTCACAAATATGAAAGGATTATTAAGATATATAACCTTATAATAATTTTAGTTTGTTTAGAGTTATAAACATTTAAAAAAAACCTAAATTCCTTTTCTACTTGATATTAAATAAATTAAAATTCATATAACGGAAAACAATGCATCTATACGATCTAATTAATGCTTTATCATAATGAAAATCTAGTGTCCTTTTTTTTAGCTGAATTATATTTATATTTCTGTGAACAGAATTATATTGAAAATAAAATATTATTCATATAATTATAAGTAAAATCTAATAACTTTTGGTAAAAATAGTGAATTTGAAAACATTAAGGGGAGTTGGAAACCTCTCTCTTTCTCTATACTGACAATGTTAAATTGGCTGTTTTCGATGTACCTTTTCTCAAAATCTGTTTTATGTACATACTTGAAATTTTTCATACTATTAAAGTACACCTCTCTCATTATACTAAAATGAGCTTTTAGCTAATTTTGAATTTTTTAATAAACTATGAAATATTTTATCAAACATCGCGAAATTTGACCCATTTTTTACTTAAAAAATTTGTAAAAATTAAATTTTTGAGTTTTTTACAAAAAGCTCATTTTAGTATATATTACACATCATTATAAATAATTCATAAAAAATTTACATACCTTTGAACAGTAGTTTCTCAGAAAAGGTACATCGCACATTAAAATTTACATTTTGAGATAAATTGATTGTAATGTATACAGTGAGACTTCTAATCGACTAGGAAATAAAAAAAATAAAGGGCTCAATTTAAAATAAAAGATACATGTTTTGGTTTATATCAGTCGTTACACTTTTAAGCAAAAACAAAGTAATTTGTTTACAATTTTCGCCATTAAAATGGGCATGGCCCAAATTCAATGATTAATTAAAAAAACGTTTTAAGGGCTTCTAAATACCCTAGAGGTTAAAGTAAGGTATTTTTAGAAAGGTTAAAATCTATACAATTTGAAAGTGTAAAAATCTCAAATTGTCAAAAAAATAAGATTTTAGCTTTCCAACACCCCTTAAAGATATTATTTAAAATGGTACAGAACACATTATGTAATCCAAATAAAGTAGAATTTTTTTTATGTTCAATTTTTTTTCAATTCCCTTATAAAACAATAATGTATATATATATCCGTTAACATTTACAATCTCCCTATAATAAAGATTTAAACACTTCTACAATTTTTTAAAATTATAAAATATTTAGAATAGCATTTCTCTTCAGTAGGAACAAATTACTGTGACAATCGTTTAACACGAAACTGAAGGGATTGAAATATTATTTCATGTTAAGGGAGAAAAACACATATTCAACAAAATTATTGGAGTACATTTTAATTGCATATGTATGCATATATACATGTCTTTAATAAAACTCAATGAAACAAAAACATTCATAAGAGCTTATTGAAATTTCGTACACAGTTTTTAAGTTTTTTGAAAAACAAAACTTTTATTGAGTTTTTGGAAAACAATCTGATATTTTGTTTTGTTTTTGCATTGTCCTTTTTAGAATTAAATTTTCCACAAATTGTTCGATGTCATCCATTTTGTTATTCATTTCACCATTGGAATGAGCATCTAAATAACTGCGTATACTTTTTTCATGATGCTCCTCATTTCGGATGATGTGGGAACTGGAGCTGCATTCATTTCATTTAGAAGTGGAGGGTGAAAGTAAAGAAAACGAAATTTGCTCGTGTCACTGAGAAGTATTCAAGAGTATTTCTTTCTTTCTTTTTTTTTACGAAACATGTGAAAATACCTCTCTTTCACTTCAACCCCTCTTAAATCTCACCAGCTGATGTTTTCCATATTTTGTTCATTCCCAGAAGGAAAATCTTCTCTCGTTAAGCGATTTTCGTTTCGTGTTCAGAGGGAAAAAACTGCATAAAAATATATATTAGTTTTTCGGCACTATTGTATTAGTTCGTGTTAAACGCATTTCACTGTAATTATGTATTTATGCTTCTGCTATCCTGCTTTCTTCAGTCAATAGTTTATTATGTACTTTTAACATCATAAATCGGCAAATGCGTTTTTTTCATATTTAAACTATTTTATTCATCTTTGTTTATATATTTATGCTTTTTTTTCTCATTTTTTTCATATTTTCTACAGATACAGAGCAGAAAATAGGTATATCTGTGTCCTTAAACATATTTAACGCTATAATTTCATAGTATAACCTTGAACTAGCTAACTAACGATTTGGGCAGTACATTGGATTTTTCTTTTCTCTGTGTTTATTTCTTCTATTCTAAAACAAGGAATTTCTTAATTTTGTTTCCTGAATTAGGTTAAAATTTAACTATACTCATTAAACCACAATGTAATTGTATTAAAAAGGTAAGTGGTACCATCGCTTGTTCATAGTTTGCACCACAAATTACATCAAAATCAACTTAAGACCAAGATATGTAACATCTAAATCTAACTTTGCTGTAGCACATTGACAAACATCTGTTGTGACGTCATTAAATTCATTGTAAAATAGAAAAGTATTTCCTTTCTTTTCGAATTTAGGGCATCTTGCGAGCAGGTAGAGTGTAAAGGAAGTGATATACTGTAACAATTATAACTGGTTAGCTAAAACTTTAAAAGCTTTTCTTTTAAGAGATTTAACAATACTCTCACCTATTAAATTTAATTGATGCAGTCTTACACTGGGGGAGAGGACTTCGAAAATTAAGTCTCTGCAGCTATTATTATTTTATTATATCAGCAACAAAAGAATCATTAGACGATTGATATATTTTTTCTCTACGGCTATTTTACTTCTTTATTTCAATAAAACATGTATAAGTGGATTGACAGAAATAAATTAGAACTATAGGGTGAACGAAAGTCTTGCCCCGATTTTAAAGAGAGATTTATTACAAAATAACCATTTAATACAATGATGTAACTTTGGTATGATTGGATAGGTCATTTTTACTGGTTTTATTTCATGCAGAAAATAGCGTGTGAATGCTTCTTCAAGAGTGATTCAGGGGATAATTTGTAAGAAAGACATCATTTTCTGCCGGAAGGGCGTTGATTTAAGAGAAATCTCAATGAGCGTATTGGTTTCACGAAACGAAATCGCCATTAATGTTCAGTATAAATTTCCTCATTGTAATGGAAAAAAAACCGCTTGGTGAGTGAGTGAGGGAATATTAACGTCGCTCTCTGTTCAACTACACGAGGGCTTTTGGCGACAGACCACGTAATTTTGAACCATGGTCAAGTGACGTGGACGACACCTGAGCTGGCACCCCCTAACCGTTTGGTGAAAAATCAATAAAGCTATGGCCTGAAATGCTTAAGGAATGTGAGCGCAAAAATGGGTTGTTTTTATGATATTTAGTGTCACTCAGATTAGAATACATGCATAAAATAGTTTTAAGAACATTTTGACAAAAAATTTATTTAAATATAATATTTTGACAAAAAATTAACTTAGAATAATCCTTTTTCCAAATGTTCTCCTTTTGTGAAAGAGGGTTTTATTATAATAATATTTTTTCCTATATATATATACATAGCTCAGACCTCTCTACAGAGGCTCAACTAGAATTTTTGAAAAATTCACATTATCTGCAGAGTTACCACCAATTGAAATAATTATTGGCGTTTTTTATCTTAAATTTGCTCCCTTCTGTTGTCGTAAAATATGAATAAACCCACTTCTAAGTTATATATTTCAAAAATTCTAGTTGAGCCTCTGAACAGAGGTCTGAGGTATATACAGGCAAAATATTATTCTAATAATTCTTACAAAAGGAGAACATTTGGAAAAATGATTATTCTAAGTTAATTTGCCAAAATATTGTATTTAAATACATTTTTTTTTGTCAAAATATCCTTAAAACAATTTTATGCATATGTTCTAATCTAAGTGACACTAAATATCATGAAAATTATCCATTTATGTGCTTTTGAAAATCATGGTCCCGAACGTTGTCGAATACTTTAAAGAAACATACAGCGTTGCGGATCATTCTAGAACAGTGATAATCAACCTACGGCCCGCGGGCCACATGTGGCCCGGTGGTCTTTTCTGAGTGACCCGATTATAGCCCATTGCACTAAAAAATGCAATTATCTAAGAGCAATGTTCTAAAAATTTATCGGGGAAATTCTATCAATGAAACAATAAAATCTATTTTTTTCTATCAATTTGCTTTTTTTGATTGTTGAATGTTAACAGGAGGTTCGGTCATGGATGCAAGGAAATCGAAATTATCCCGTACCTCAGTAAAAAGTAAACGTTTTGTGTGTGCATGTTTGATAGAAGGGTTGAAAAAGTATTCAAATAAAAGCCAAAAATAAGATATTTAAAATTTAGATCAATTTGTTTCATCCAATGCTACGCTGGTCTTATAGTGTCCGCTCCCCCGCCCTTGTTATGCTCATGTTGCGGCCCGCGTGAAATATGTGTTATATGTATGTGGCCTGGCGAGAAAAAAGGTTGAGTACCCCTGTTCTGGGGGATATAGGTCCAGTGTGAGTGAAGTAACGGATGAATTTGATATTTCGTTTGAACTGAAATACCGCCCAGACATTTTCCAAGCTACCAAAGGGGCACACATTGAAATTTACTGAGGCATGAAAATTCATAATAATGATCATGAAGATTTATGAATTTTCATAAATTTTATGAAAATTCATAATAATACATACTATATATATATATATATATATATATATATATATATATATATATATATATATATATATATATATATATATATATATATATATATATATTAATATATATAATAGTATATGGCGCAGTATAGCCAAATTTGGCTCTTGCGCCATAAAACCCAACATACACTCACACTCACTCATATATATATATATATATATAACATAAGTATAGTCTAATTATAACATTTGAGCACAATAAATATTTATAATCAGAGCAACACTTTGGGTTCACCATATGTATGCAGTAAGTATATCATTCTCCTTAATTAGACAGTTTTATTGTTAATAAGATACTATTTCTGAGTATGAGTAAATTTTTGTTTTCAGTAATAAATTCATGCTAAAAATATTTAGAAATTAACAAACTAAGCAGGTAATTTTTGGAATTCCAAAAATTTCAAGTATACTGAAAAGTTTTTAAATACATTTTTCATACTGGATTTAATTTCCAAAAATTTCATTTTCACTAAGCATTTAATTCAAATGGCTTATATCTTTCGACCTTCCTTTTTACATTCAAATGTTCTTTTCGTCTTGAATTTGCTGATATTTTTTTATTAGAAAATAAAAAGAAATAACTTGAAATTCGATAGTTTCATTTATGTTGACATCATAGCAGAAAAGACATTAAAACATATTTGTAAGCTAAAAATCCGGAACAAAATTCTCATTAATTTTCATATTCTCTCATATGTAAATTTACCGAAACCATTAGTTAAACATTTTACCCCAATTCCTTATACCTTAATAAGAGTTTTCACGTTATATAACCCTGCGACCTAAAAACTACAAAGAATTCTCCGAATCTAATAAAAGGCAGGTTCGATGTTATAAACACAGTTATTAAATCGAAAGTTCTTTCTTCGTAATAGTGTTATTTGTTTGACTTGAATTATATTACATATAATTTGGTGATACTCTTAAATACTAATACCAGATGAAAAATATGGAGCTGCAGTTTTAAAAATTTAAAAGAAGGTGTAATTCTAGAAATTATAAACAGATGAATAGCTTTAAAGAATGTTTTTAAAGGGTAAATTATGCAATAAGGAAATGAAAAAGGCAAACAATTTAACACATGAAAAATATAAAACACGCAAAAATAATTAAGAATTTATTTATAATGTATATATTAGTGTGCCTTTGAAATAAAAAAAAAACTTGTATTCATGCGAATACAAATCTTTTAAGTTCTTAAATGTAATTCGATTCTTATTTGAAATACAATACATGATTTAATTCAATTAGCTTTGAAATAGCCCGTTCACAGATATTGCACAGATTGTACTTACTAATCAAAACAGATATGTATTTATAAAAATTATTTAAACTCAATATGATATTTGTCTTAAAAACCTATGCGAATTTTGTTCTAAAGATATAAATTTTTCATAAAAATGTATTTTTACATGCATTTATGTATATCATTACTAAAAATGTAATCAAGGTCTAAGCACATAATTTGTAGCTGTTATTCTTGAGATTTCTCTTTGTAATATCCATTCAGAATTATACATGTATTTCTCTCCAAAGCTTCTTGATCTGTTAAAAGTTACAACAGTAAAACTCGGCAAATTCCTTCGAAAACTATTGTCCCTGAATGATCTTGGGAATTTTAGACACCTGCAATTATTTTTTGAGTTCTTAAAGGACGCCAAAATCACTCGCAGAGAAATCGAGAGAATAAGGCTGACGTGGCAAAATTTTGGAGATGCATGTTTCAAATGAGTGAGCAAGTACATAGTCGGCAAGGAGATGGACACCTCTGAGAATCGACGGCGTTGTTTCTTGATCCGAGTATCAAGCTGTTTGTTCAACAGTGTAATAATAGGCACTAGTTATAGCGAGACCCTTCTATAGGTATTCTCTTAAGATGATTCAACGACAGTCCTTAAAAACAAGCAGCATATCCTGTAAATTTTTGCACATTAGCCTTCTTTGAGAAAAACTGAGTTGCTTTGCTTCCACTCCTTGCTTATCTCTGTGGTCTCTGAATCATACTGATAGATTCAAGATTCATCCAAACAAATCCTCTCTTCCTTCTAATTCAAAAACTTAAACATTTACCTCTATTGGTCACTCCGTGTTTGTTTCTAAAAAAGAGTTATTAATCGAAACATTTACCATCTTGACACCTGTAATATGAACAGTTCTTAGTGAATAACTTTGTAACGAATCTGTACGGAACCTTTCCACTAATATTATTAGGCGTCTTTGGGGATTGTAAATTTGCGTATATTTCCAATCAACTCTAAAAGGAGAAAATGGGATATGTAAAGTAGATAGGGTATTTAAGGAAATCGTTGTAAGTTATCAGAGAAGAAGGCTGCTGAGCCAGCAGCAGTAGTGACAAAGTTTATAGGATTCAATGGGATTACGATAGCGGAGCATTGCTGTGAGTATTCAGAGAAGGAACCTTAGGAGCTTCATATACCTGAAGAAATCATGAGTACTACCAGATGATATATTCTAGTTTAATACCGCTTACCACAAGCGTTAGTTTAATAAAATTAATTTAAGCTAATTATAGTTACTAATTCAAGTTGCGTGTATTTCTCTGACCTCCTATTCCAGTAAACCCTTTTGATATTGAGCGTAGTTATTGATTAATTTCATAATTCGTAATTTAATTTAATATTAAAGGTAAATCCCTTTTGTTTGACGTAGACATATAGATACTATTTGTCATTAGAGTTTTTGATATTTGAATCAAATGAATAAATATAAGTTATTATTATTCAAATCGCGTCTGGTCATTCTTTGCCTCAAATTAATCTTAATATACAGGGTGGAACCCAGGGGGTTCCCACAACTTAAGAACACTGCCGCTACTTGCCGATCAGTTTCATTAACCTGTCCAGGACTATGATTTAATCACTGCAGGAAACATTGTATCATATGTGAGACTGCGTTTTCCTCATTCTGATCACACCGGTGTGATCTGAATTTGTAACGTTTGGAATTTAGAATGATTGTAAACTATATATATATATATATATATATATATATATATATATATATATATATATATATATATATATATATATATATATATATATATATTATATATATATATATATATGTATATATATATATATATATATGTATATATATATGTATATGTATATATATATGTATATATATGTATATGTATATATATATATGTATATATATATGTATATATATATGTATATATATATGTATATATATATATATGTATATATATATGTATATATATGGATATATATATGTATATATATATATATATATGTATATACACTGCTGGACAATTGCTAAGGACGGATAACACTATCATCCATAGCAACCACAAAATGAAAGGAAGCAAAATGTGGAAAATTAGAATAAGTGCGGGATATTAGTAGGTAGAAGTATGAGTATGCAAATTTTTTTCCCACGTCTCTTCATCACGTGATAGCTTTCATAAGAGCTTTAAAGGTTTTGACGCGTGTGGACAGTTGTTGTTTCAAGTCAAAGTTTTACAGGAAAGATTTAATAGACGAACTTAAAATTTTTGGCATGTCTTCCCGGCATCACATAGATGATTTTATGCGTGGCCAAATTATTGGAAAGATCGAAGAAGGGCGAAAAATAACAGATGTTGCCAGGGAGTTCGACATCTCTCACAGCGTTGTTTCACGGCTGTGGAAGTCATTTAAAACTAACTGGAATGTGTAGTAGACGGCACGGGGGAGGTCGTGTTAGAAGTACGACGCCTGCAGAAGACTGATATATCATCCTATCAGCAAAAAGGAACAGGCGCATCTCAGCTCAGCAGGTTGCAAATCAGATTCTTGCTGCCTCAGGAAAGCAGATCTCTCGAAAAACTGTTGCCAGACGTTTGAGGGGAGGAGGACTATACGCACGCAGACCTGTTGTGGGTGTCCCATTGACCACACAGCACAGTACTGCCCGTTTGCAATGGTGTCGTGAGCATCACAATTGGACTAAACAGGACTGGGCATGCGTACTATTCTCAGATGAGGGTAGGTTCAGTCTGTCATCGGATTGTAGACGCCAACTGATCTGGCGCGAGAGTGGTACTGCTTATCGTCGAGAAAATATCCAGGAAAAGGACCGATATCCGACATGCAGTATCATGGTGTGGGCCGGCATCATGATCAATGGCCGCACGCGCCTACATGTGGTTGCGAATGGACTATGACGGGCCAACGATACATTGATGAAGTTCTACTTCCTCATGTTCGTCTTTTCCGTGGTGCTGTCGGTGATAAACTTGTTTTTATGGACGACAACGCAACATGTCATCGAACACTCGCTGTTCAGGATTGTATAGACAGCGAGGGTATTCAACGTCTCGTATGGCCAGCGCGTTCTCCAGATCTAAACCCCATTGAAAATGTGTGGGATGCTTTGGGTAGGCAAGTTGCTGATCGAAGCTATCCTCCGACAAACAAGAACACCCTCATCCGTGCACTCACAGAGGAATGGGATAAATTGCCTCAACAGCTGCTGGATAATGTTGTGCAAAGTATGGTACGACGTGTGGAATGTTGCATCACACTCCACGGTGGACATATCCCGTACTGATACCTTTCTTTAAGGTGCCTGCTGACTTTTAGATGCATTGTTCCATTTCTCTGTACGCAGATCAAATGAACATTTTTTTTCTTTCAGAAGTTTCACAGCTTTTGTACTTTCCATAACAATAAATATTCTTTATTCTAATGTCTGAACAGTGTGGCAACTATATTTTAACCTACTAGGCCTCATGTCTCGCTTAATGTTATGCTACATAGCAATTTGTGATCCGTCCTTAGCAATTGTCCAGAAGTGTATATATATATATATATATATATATATATAAATATATAGGATAGACGTTTTTTCATTATAACTTTAAAACGTTTCCAAATCAATACATTTAATATAAGATCCCCAATACGTAAGGACATGTGTAATATGTAAGCAACACTTACTAAAAGAGAAATCAGAGGGATAAAAGAAGCTTGATTGAAAAAGTAGCATGGAGCGCAATGCGACTGAAGGCCGAAACATCCCTGTGATGGGTGTCCAGCAAGAAACATCCGGTCTTTAGTAGGGGATATGATCTCCCCTGACTGCTAGGCAGGTTTCACAGCGTCTGCCCATGCTGAGAATGAAGGTGTCAATGAGTTGTTGAGGCATTGCTGCCCATTCGTCTTGCAGCGCCAATCGAAGCTCCCGAATCGTTACTGGTGGTAAGGTACGAGCTGCCAAGCATCTGCCTAGAAAATCCCATACATGAGAGAGATCCGGAGATCATACCAACCAATCCATACGTTCAATCTCCTCACTCTCTAAGAGCTGTTCGGCAGCTACTGTGCGATGACATGGTGCATTGTCGTCCATGAAAAGGAACTGCAGACCCATAGCGCCTCTAAAAAGACGCACATATGGAAGAAGAATCTCGTTACAATAACGGGTCCCGTTGACTGAACCTGCGTCGAAGATGTGAAGGTCTGTACGACTACCAAGCATGATGCCTCCCCAAACGAGAACACCGCGACCTCCATACCTGTCCCTTTCAATGATGTTCGAGGGATGATTGAGGCTTCCCCGTTCTCTCCAGATAAGTATGCGATGAGAATCGCTACTCAAACTGAATCTGCTCTTCTGTAAAGAGTACTCCGCTCTCCATTCATTGTCTCTCCAATTCCGGTGTTCTCGGCACCACAGAGAACGCCTTCTCCGATGGGCAGGCGTTAAAGGTACACACCGTACAGGGCGTCGTGCAAACAGGCCACCACCGTGCAGTCTTCTGGCCACGGTAAAACGCGATATCGGTCGTCCAGTCGCCTGTGTCGTGTGTCTAGCGATTTCTGCCGCTGTCTGCCGCCTGTTTCTTCTGGCCTGTAAGACAATGTACCGGTCATCTGCGGGTGTGGTTCCTCGTGGACGACCACTACTGAACCCCCGGATAGCTGTTCCTGTAGTTTGAAATTGTCTCCAATGTCGTGAAACGATGCTGTGATCAATTCCGAACTCTGCAGCCACACTTGTCACACTGCGGCCTTCCTCCAACTTCCCAATGATTCGACCTCGGGTAAAAGCATCCAGATGTCGTCTAACAGATTGATTATTCGCCATTTCTCGTTGAGGCAGCAACTCGGTGTGATTTTAACTGCTATACGGCGTGCAATCTCTTTGCCAGAAATACTGATCTTACACCGACAACATGCTTTATACTACTCAGACACTCCCCTATTACGTCTACCTGCATATCTGCGCATGTGCTACCGTACATCACCTTACTTAATCTCCTGATTGGTCTTTCTGTCCGCTCTGCCTCTTTGTTCAGCTAATATGCTAATTTTTCGACTTCGTCCTTAATTTTTGCACACTAGTGTATATATATATATATATATATATATATATATATATATATAAATTTCAGCATATTTTATTACAGTAATGATTTTATTTTTCAAATGCAGTTAGGCTTAAGAGGAAAAGTCATGTGGTCCTGAACAGGCTAATAAAAATTCGTTGTTTTTAGATCTAATAGGATAAAGGGTTTTCACTGGCAGCAGCATCGGTGAGTGATGGCTATTCACTGTTTGAATTGTATGTGAAGAAAATATGACCCTTTAGAAATTTTCTTTTCCACCTCACAATAGAGTATTATGATGGGCTGCCTTTTTTCATAAGAAACCATCATTTCATTATGGATTTTCCAAGCATTATAAACTTTCAGATAAAGAACTTATTCATACTGAAAAATTTCTATCTTCTTTATACTTAAGAATTTTACTAGGCAGAATAAATTTGATCTAGGTATCAGGGTTATTTCTTAGAAATAATTTAAACTTTTCGATAACCGACGTATTTTTGCTTGAAAATTTATTTATCTGAAATTAGTGTCAGTCATTGGATTAATTATTAAGAATTTCGTAGCATCACACGTAATTCATTAAATTGAATTTTAATTTATCTCATCGATATTCACCTGTCTAGATAAAAGAAAATTCCCATGAAGCTGACAATCCTATCCAAAATCTGACTCTAGTTACGTAAGATTACCTATTATTACCGAGTAAGAATAATACTAGTTAATCTACTTTAAACATCATTCGTCAAACTGTCATAGAAAAACATAATTTTACTTCATATTGACTTACAAGTAACACCGTGTGACACGTCCTTTAAATGACACTTCCTGCTTACCATGACATTCTAAGTATTGAACAAAAGAAGGATTCTATACGATATGTAAATCAATCCATCGATTATTTTTCTTCTTATGTCATTGTCTTTGAAGGTTATCGTTACAACTCAATGGTATTTCATTCATTTTCTTCTTTAGGTATGGACAGGACACGTTATAAAATTATTCTCAAGGTTTTTAATTTTTATCTTGTCAGCTTCTTCAATGTGCTACAACGTAAAACATGTAATTCTATTTATTATTCTTTGGACATGGTTGGACCTTTAACATTTGCCTCTCAAAGAGTTGATTTCTTAAAAAAAGAAAGCAATGGTATACTCTACTAGCCATGCATTTTTACTGCTTGTATGCAATTTTTTCCATGTGTAGAATATTGACAGTCGCTGAACATCAGTTGAATTGTACTTCAGATCTTTAATGTGACAAGGTGTGGAAATGTGATAACAAACAATGGTTCAAAATGTTTCATCAATAACTCTTTGCATTACATTAAAACGAGATTATTATAATGAAAAAATATACTTTTATTATATATATATAGTTTTTATATACAAAAATATAATGCAGAATATATCCTAATTAATAATCTTAATTTAGTTTATCTTGAATTTTATTACAGCATTATGTATTTGTTTAGTAGGAATAATAAAAAAAAATTCTTCCTTGATGTCATTAAAATAAAATCCGTATAGACAGCCTAATATATACTCTAATTGAAAATTTAGTGCTTGATATATTATGAGCTTCTTAAAAAAGGAAATCTAGAGAAAGCATGTGAAAAATAAAGTAAAGGCATTTTCAAAAACCTTTTCTATTCTAGACTTTTTACTTAACACGTTGACCTAATGGTGGATAAAAAAGAGAGGCGTCGTTTTCGATGAAATTTTCAAATGGGGTTAAGCGTTCGGCACATAAAAGTTTGAAAATTGTCATTCTAGTCGGCCTTTTATTACCCGTAAACGGTATTCGGGCCTCTGTGTCGGAACCTAATAGAGAAAGAAACGTGTGGATATTATCTTAGAAATTGAAAACTTCACTTTTTTTTCTATTATTTATGGAGAAGCAATAAATATGCAGCGTTTCCTAAAATATCAATGAGGAGAAAGGAATATATAAAGAAGGCGTGAGGTTTAGCATGCCCTATTTGTTTTGTTTTCTAATGTGAATAAACTTTTCCGTTATGTGTTAGAAAGTGTTGAGGACGAAAGTATAGTCTATTCATTATAAAGTATTTTCGGAAATTAGTAATATGGTATATTTGTAATGGGAGTTAAGAAAAAAATGCATAATTGAAAGTAAAAATGTACAATATATGCAACTTATATACACTGCTGTACAAAACTTAAGCAACATGTTTATTTTTTTCGTTTTAACTCCATGGAAAATCATCTGAGAGATAACACTAACAACGAAGAAAACATAGCTGCGCAAAAATGAATACAATGCATATAGAATGGAATCAAATAAAAATGACTACTTAACTCATAATAAAGTTACACAACAACAAGCTAATGTTCCTTAGTATGTGATATGCCCCTCACTGCAATAGTTGCATCGCATCGTCTCTTTATAATCAACACCAGATTGTCCAACGGTTCTTGAGATAACAGTGTCCAATCCTGAATCAGCTTTTGTTTTAGTTGTTTGGAGAATGCAATCGTGTAACAAGGCGGCTCTCCAAATCATCCCACAGGTGTTCTATAGGATTTAAATTGGGAGAGAACGCTGTCCAATTAATTCGAGTGATATCTTCACTTTACAGTAGTTGCTGAGCAACAGTCGTTTGCTGTGGCTGGCATTATCATCCATTCGAACGAAGACTGGTCCAATAGCATCTCGGAACAGACGTACATGGGGAAGGATACAATAGTGATCTCCAATTACAGAACCTCTGTCGGAAACGTGGGGCTCAGTCTGCCAGTTCAGTATAATGCCTCCCCAGATGACAACTTAAGAACCTCCGTAACAGTCATTTTTCAGGATGCTACTGGGTTGAAAACGTATCCCAACCTCTCTCCAAATCAACTGTCATTGAGAAATGCTTGTGGCACTGAAACGACTCTCATTCTTAAAAAGAACACAACTCCATTGATAAGTGTCCAGTTTTTGTGCTTCTTACATCACTCTAAGCAGTGCCACCAACGCTCAATTTTCAAAGGACGTTCAGCGTTCATAACGGTGTGTGTGTGTGTGTCAAAAGGCCACTTTTGTGATAGCGTCTGGTTACAGCACAGTAAGCCAAGACACTTCCACCTGCTGCTGTACACAGTTGCTGAGCAATGGCGCTTGCTGACTGGTATCGGGTTCTTTTAGCTTCCAGAACGATATATCGATTATTTTCTGACGGCGGCTAATACCAACCTCTCTAACAGTTGTCCAACCTCTCTAACACCTATGGTTTGGAAGGTTTTCCAAGCATGCGAAAAGACACTTTTGTTGATTCCAAACTCTTCAGCTACTCTGGTCAAACTACGCCCTTCCTCCAGCTTTCCGTTTATTCTTCCACGTGTGAAGTCGTCCAAGGGATTTTTGCTAGTCATATTTCTCGAAAAAACTCACTTGCATTTGCCCCGAAGTGAGCCTCCATTCTTCCTTTTATTGTAGTCTTGAGCTGCGCGCACCGGCCACACGCATTTTGCGTACACTCACGTCACCTATGACGTTTTGTTTCTGAGATTTGAATTGAACTGGGTGCTCTTTATATTGATCTTAATAACTCCTTTTCTGCAAAATTTCATGGTTATCTGCTTAAAATATCTATAATTGCTTTATGTTTTGCACACCAGTGAAAATATATAAGACGAATGTGGATCATCTATATACTAGTGTACTAACATTAAGCAACATTTCAGAAAAAAGTTAACTGGGTGCCATGAAATTCTCACTACAGAGGCACAATGTATCACTTAAGGATTAATGAAAACGTAGTAGCAAATTAGGAATTTTATGTTTACACTATTCAACAAAGCAAAAATCACTTTATTGACAGAATGTGACGTAAGTAAAAAATATTGTATAACCATGAGGAACAAAAACCAGTACCTTAGAAAGGGATATGACTCTACTATCCACAATGGTTGTGTGACACCATCCGCCCTATACTCATTACCACCCGTATGCGGTACCAAATTATCCAGCAGTTCTCGAGGTAGGAGTTGCTACTCTTCATAGAGTTTCTATTTCGGTTGCCTTCGGATACGATCTTACTGTCAGGCTCTTCCCCAGGAAAGCTCAATCACACACACACAATTATGCATATATCCTCACTTTTTAAAAGCTCTTCAACTGCATAGGCTGTTTGTGGTCTTTGCATTGCCGCCTACAAAAATAAAGTTTGAACCAATTGCTAACCGGAGCAGACGCACGTGAGAGAGGATAATTTCAACGTAAAAACAACATTAATTGAAATACTTGCAGTAGTTTTTATCTTAGTATTTTATATGTAAAATATTGCAATTTTTTTGTTTTCCTTTTTACATATTGAAAAATATTTTACTGGAAAGAATTTAACTGTAACTGCGATCATAGGTAAGCACATACTTCAAAAATTTAGATGAAAATATTAAAAATATTAAATCCCATATATATTGTTAGAATTATATACGAGTATTTTGTCTTTAAAAACGTATAACATTTCAAGGACAGTAAAAAATAGTCAAGGATTTCCAAGGAATTTTTTTTTCTTTTTGAAACTTTTTATAATTTTCTCAAGGATAATATTTAAGAATCTCAGATATACGAATGTCAAGATAAGTAATTTACCAAGCGGTTATTTGAAATCAAGTATTCAACAAGTGCGTATGTTTAGAATTTCGAATTTTCTTTTCCTGGAAATTGAAACGCACTTCATCTCATTTTATATGAATATAAAAATAAGATGATTTGAGTTTTTTGTTTGAACTTAGCTTATTAAAGAATCACAGTGGGATCTTAAAAAACGATGTTATGTATTTCTAAGAATTTTAAAACATTTCATTACATTTTTTGTTAACATTATTTTTTCATTTAAATATTTAAATTTAAATATAATTAATATTACACTTAGAAAAAAAACTATCTCACCAAGAAATAATTGCGGGACTGTAACGAAACTTTGCATGAAGGTACATGTCGGGGAGATATGCAAATTATTAGAAATGCAGTGTGATTGCACATTACGTATAGCCGGTAAATAACGCTTAACGTTGTTCTCCGTGGAGTATAAAACGGATAACCAAAGCTTGTTTGAGTGTGCTGAATCGTTTACAAAGTAAGAGCTGAGGTAGAAATGCCATTACGCCGTTTTCGAAGACAATATGAGCAGCTGTCACAGTTTGAGAGAGGGGAGAATCATCGACATGATGAACGCTGGGTGTTTCGCTAGGCGAGTAGCTCGTCAATTAGGCCGCTTTGATTGTGTTGTGGGGAGGTGTTGGGACCAGTGAATCCGAGAGATGTCATTTACACGAAGACCAATTTCAGGACGCTCTCGGCAAACCAGTCGTAAGAAATGCACGCGTACAGCCAACTGCTTCAACGGCCGCCATCCAGGTACAGGTAGCACCTTCACCCTGTGTCTTCTCAAACCATGTGAAGGCACCTGGCTGAAGGACATTTGGGATCGCGGCGCCCATTACGTGTGCTGCCCTTGACGCCCACCCATCGAAGCCTCCGTTTGGAGTGGTTCCGAATGGAACCAAGTCGCCTTTAGCGACGAATCCTGATTCAATCTCAGCAGTGATGACAATTATGTTCGTGTGTGGGGAACCCATGGTGAACGCCTCAATCCTGCCTTTGCTTTACAGCGACACACCATTCACACAGCTGGTGTGATGTTATGGGGTTTGATTGCCTACAATACATGGTCCTCCCTAGTATTGATGTGTGGAACCATGACAGCCCAGCGGTATGTCCATGGCATCCTGCAACCACTCATCTTTCAACTCATGCAATGGCTCCTAGGAGCCATTTTTCAACAAAACAATGCTCGGCCTCACACGACAAGGGTGTCACAAGACTGTCTCCGGATTATTACTCCCCTTCCTTGGCCTACCTGATCCCCAGATTTGTCTCCAATTGAGCATATCTGGATCATTTGGTATGGTGAGTTGGGCATCCCACGATACATCAAGACATCATACAGAACTTGTATGCCTCAATGCCCGATCGTATCGCATAGTGCATTCGAATTAGAGGGGGTTCAACATGGTATTAAATCTTCCGTTCTTTTGCCTTTTTCTCTGAAATAAATGATCCGAGTGGTATAGGTATCGGACCGTTTTTTTGATTTTCTAATCATTTGCTTATATCAAAGTAGTCATTACGTATGTAAAATTTCGTTTCATTTTGTCTAATCTCTCAAAGTAGTCATTACGTATGTAAATTTGCGCATTTTGTTTTTGTCTATGAATGTATTTTAATTAGTATTTTGCTTTCTACACAATAATTAAAATATAATAGAATTTCTTCAACTTAAAAAAGTTGAGTAGTTAAAAGTTTACGAGGGTAATTGTATAAAAGTACAATCGAAAATGTTAAGTGAAAATTTTTGAAGATTTAAAAAAACCTATTTTTTTCTATCGAAAAACTATTAACTTATATATAATTATTTTATAATCCATTTAATAAGGCATATGGATTTATTAAGAACGCATTGTTTGGAGATATCTAGAAGTCAATCTACACTAAGAATTACTTAGTATAATTTTTTATGACAATTTTCCCAAAATATATTCTTTCCTGTGATGTAAAATGGAATTTAATCAGATTTCAGTTCGAAATAAACAAGCTACAAGTATTTTGATTGTACTTTCCTAGAAGAGCCACTGTATCGGAAAATATATACTGCTTATCTGATCATTCGTAAAGATATTTTATAGGGATTTTCGATCAAGAATGCTATGTATGATTTCAGTATGTTGTTAAAGAAGTTTGTCCCAGAGTATGGGAATATTTCTTATTTAATTTCTGTTAAATGACTCCTCTGAGGTATTTGTTTAGAATTTATGCTTCTTTTGTTAGTTATTAGAAGAATTATGAGCAATAAGTTTTGCCAAGTTTTTCGAATTAATCCAAATGACTAAAATACATTAAAAATTCAAATTAAAATCAAATAAAAATTATAAATATTTGTGAAAAACTAGTTTTACTGATTATCTATTTTTTCATTTCATTAAGATTTCTTAAAAGGGGCTGTTTCTTTGATTATGTATGGGATAATACCAGAATAGAATAATGCCTGAGTGTAATTTGAATAGAATTCTGAATATGTTTTCGAATTTCAGTTTTATTTTAGGATTGATCATTTTGTTTAAATAAATGTTTTTCTCCCTTTTGCATTGTTTTTAATGAGCACTACATTTGACTAGGTTAATCTTTTTCCCTTCTTTTTTTGTATTTTTAAAGATTAAACAATGCCTTTTTTATTTTTTACAGCAAATGTTTTGTTTACCATTATTTTCAAATGCAAAACATCATAAAAATGTTATTCGGAGATTTTTAAAAACAAGTAGTCCGAAAAGATTAAAAGCATGTAGAAAAATAAACTCAAGTGTACCAAACTAGATAGTTACGTCTAAAAAGATCTTGACTAAGTTAAATAAGAGGAATTCAAACTAGAAGTGAAAAAAAAGCCCCAGGTTTTATTTTTTCTTAGGTGAAAGGAAGTGCATATGTAATGGTTTTATTAATTTTGTTTTAATAAATTTAAATATTTCTGGTTATCACATTCTCTTAAAATTATTTGACACAAATATTTTTACGAATGTAACAATCATACATTTTATGGAAATTCAGCCTTGTAAAATCGTAAAATCAGTTCATTGTTTTCAGTGCTGAAACAATTTCATCAGTTGAGATTAAAAAAAAAGTGAAAGAGAGGTATTTTTTGATTTAAAAAAACCCTGTATATATATTGAATAACATATAAAAATAAACAAATTGGGAAGAAGCTTAATTCAAAATCAATTATTTGTAGAAAATATTCCTTTTTTATATGAGAAATTATATGAATTTGACTTCATGAGTGATGATAATAAATGGTGACTGATTATGTTTAAAAAAATCTACTCAACCCATTCACTACCAACTGCGAGATATTTCGTAGTAAGCGTGTGTATCAAAACTACCGGCTACGAAAAATCCTGTAGTGTATGCTGCAATTTTAGATTGATTACAAATGGCCATTTGAGTTAGGAATTATCAGAAAGGATGAATTAAAAATGTATATAGTGCAAGAAACATATTATAATTCTCAATTCTTATTAAAATTCTAACTTAGACGATTAGATAATAACATATATATATATATATAGTATAACAAAATAAAAGTGAAGACGTACTAGAACCTACAGTACTATAAAAGTAAGAAGTTGGAATTCAGCAGACACAACAAATGTAAATACAAAAAAGTCATTGGGCTAAACTGGAGGCTTATTATGATTTCTAAAGCTGTCGTTGAATTAGGCCAGTGAATTAGGGTTAAGCAAAGCTTTGTGGATCCAACCTTTCCCGTACAGCAGAAATTTTTGACATAATAGAAAAAAAAAGCAAAGTTGAAAAGTTAAGCTTAATACAACACGTGGATGAAGAACCTAATAAGATGGTAAAAAGAAATTGAGAAAAGAGAACAATAATGAATCTCTCAAGGAGAGGAATAATAAAAAAATATATATAGAAAATAGCAAAAACTTACTTTATAGAATAAAATCCTGAACTCGAGAATACAACCTACTACGATGATATCCTTTTCCGTGATATATATATACACGAATGATTTACTAAAATTAAAAAATATTTTTATTGTTATTGCTGTGTATAATGAGGAAGGATCAAAGCAAAGCGCTGGGATGTTGGAATATACTAGACAAAAATACCTAGTATTCTTATGTTTTTTATTTGTTTTACTTAGTATACATATTTGGCATAGCTTTGTAGGCATCCTTTTTTGTGGGAGGAAAATGCTCGAAGTAGCAGAAATCAGCTGTATTTGTATTATATGTGCTGTTTTCTTTTGCGTTGCTGCCATTGTGATCAAGTAAATGCATAATAACTGATTCCTAAAATTGATGCACCCTCATATTTTTATTTCCTAAATTTCTTTGGTTATAGAACAGGTATGGATTATGCAGGAAAAGTTTAGTGCAATTTTCTTGTACTAATGAATGATTTTTCTGAATAATAAGTAGCAGGCATAACTTGGAAGAGTGATCAACACCAGCCTTTCTCACAGTATATTTTCTGATTATATCTGATTTAGGTAAAGTTATTCCATTTTTGTTTTTCTCTTGAACTATTTTGCCTTTATAGATGTTTGATATAGTATGAAAATCCCAAAACGAAAAGAAAATATCTCTGAGTATGAAAATTTCTTACTATAGAATATTTAGTATGTAAATTTCCTGCCTTATACTTTCCCTTGTAAAAATTATAAAGTAAGTACAATTTAATTTTTTTTTCGTTTGCGTATTGAGCGTTAACGAAAGTGAATAAAACATAAAAATAAAAATCGCTTTAAGACAAATGAAGAATTTGAAAACTAAACTATGAAACTAGTTCACATTTTATTATGAATTCACAATGAGGCACTTAAATGCATATAAGCACCTATAAAATTACTATGCTTACATTTTTTAGTATTTTCATGTATCAAGTATTCTAAAATACAGTTAAGTAAGAAAATATACATGTGTGTTAGCTTGTTTTTATGGCTGATCCATTACTTGTTCTTTTCTTTGTTCTCCACAAGTCTGTAACAACAATAAAAACAGTCTTCATTGCTTAAAGGAAAATAAATAATGTAATGAATAACATGTGTTATGAGAGTTGAAGCAAATAACCTCAGTATATACTATTACATAACAGTAATGTTTAAGTTAATAAAAGGCATCGAAAAATAATGAATTAAAAGTTTTACTCTTTCTATCAAGCAATTTACTACAGATAAAAAAAACTGTGTTTATATAAATAAGTATACATTATTTTTTTTACTGTAATGTTATCTATTTAAGCCTATATCTCTTCCATGTAATTTTTTTCTCTTCTTTTTTTCTTTAGAAATGAGTTCAACAAACTTAAAAACCACATGTTGGATTTTCTTTCTATATTTTGGATTATAAATAATCATTCCAGTTGATATTCTATCTTAAATAAGTACTTTAGCAATACAACATATTAATAAAGAATGCTATGAAGAACGACAATTTTATATTTATCTATATTCGACCCTTTATCAAAAAGATAAAGAATGTTTTATGATTATAATCTTATTAAATATGCATAGAAATATAAGTGAAGAAACTATCGAAGCACACAATTACCTCAATATATGAAGATTCAAATGTTTATCATCAGCCACATAGCATTGACTGATTTCATTCTGTTCGTTATCTTCAGAGCATTTGCGAGAAATCTAAATTGCTATCTTTTTTCTCGGACGTGTTTTCTATTGTTGATGTCAACTACGTAGTAGGTGAAAGGAAAGACAATTCTTACAACACTTTTGAATAAAGAACTACCCATAGTGAATCAACGGATTGTGGAATATTGGCCTCTTGTGGACGAGGAAAGAATAAAGCGCTTTCTACTATAAGTTCGTTAACTTCTTAAAATTTGGTTCCGTAAAAAGAAAGGATTAGCCATGTGTTCTACGAATCCTTTCATCAGAAATCTCTGCATGATGTTTTTGATTTACAATGAATGTGTATTAAAAACTGTTGTGTGAAATAAGCTCGCTTTTGTGTAAATAAGACCTGAAGGCAACCGTTGGAAGAGTCTCAAAAAACATCTGCTATTGTTTCTTTCCGTGTTAACGTTTTTAGATATGAAAACATTCTATAAGCCGTGCCAGCAATTTTTTTTTCTAAATATAGAATTAAACAAATGTTACATTTTAAAATATTCGAGAATGTGTTGTATCTTTTCCTTTTTACTTGAAGTGCTCTAACATTCTGCATGCATACATTAATATATATTATTACTTAATATTGGGGTTAATATTATTGTGCAGCTAGGTACATATATATATATATATCAATTTAAAATTATTTTTTGCTCTTTCAACAGAGATGGAGATTAAAGTTGTTGAAATAAGCTGAAACAGCAAAATGTATATATATATATATATATATATATATATATATATATATATATATATATATATATAATATTTTTGTCCCTATTTTTTCAATACACTACTTTAAAAAAACATTTGACATATGAAAAAACTATTTATCAAACTATTTCCACGGATTTTTTATAATTCATCACATTGTTTGCGTAAAATTAATTTTCTTGGCAAATGTTTGTAGTTATTGGTTATAAAAGACAAATTTATTATTTGTATTCAGAAAGTTTATTCAATTTCTAATTTAGAAGTACTTATTTGTGCCTGAATTGTGTGTTCATTACCCTTAATTGTTTTTCTTTTACATTTTGAGAGACATTTCATACATAAATCTTTATGTATAAAAATCTTCTGTGCGTGTGTTTGTCACTAAACTCCTCCTAAACGGCTGGACCGATTTCGATGAAATTTTTTTGCGTCTGCTGCTCCAGTGGACTCGAGAATGGTTTAGATTCACAATTTGATCCGATATCGCAATTAGTTAAAAATATATTAATTAAAAACATTCAAAAATACAACTCAACATTCACCTGAATTGTTGTAACAACGCTATTGTTATAAACACAAGTAATATAAAAAAAAATTTAATCAATTCCTACTTAGATCAACCAAGAAAAAATTTATTTTAGCTACTTTTTATTAAATAGTTGCAATTAATATAAATATGTATATACATATGACAGAATCACAACATTAAGTGGTAATTAGTTTTTATTAATTATCATTAAAATATCGTATTGTCATCCAAAACAATCGTGTATATAAAATTTCCTTTCAACTGAATGCTTTAACATGTGAGAAAAAAACCTTTTCAAATATTGACATCAGTCGCCAAAAGGGTCGCTAAGTCGCCACCGTGGCTGTATTTGTAATTTTTAAAATAATTAGTTTTTAATCAATTAATTTGTATTAATTATAATTAAAAATTATTGTATTGTCATCCAAAATAATCATGTACATTACATTTGAGCTCAATTGAGCGCTTTAAAATGTATTTTATTAACGATTGAAAATTCCCCCAAGATAAATAAATAAATAAACAAACAAATAAAATATGTATAGAGATCGTGAGCTAATAGTAGGAAGTGAAAAAGACGTAAGTTGGCGTTGAAAATTGATTTTCAGCCAAACTGGCCAAGTCCGGTCTTTATTGTTACGAAAATGCAGACGATTCACGCTTTTTAGCGTTTTTAATTAATATCTTTTCAAATAATCTTTATATATGTAATTCTTCTGTGCGTGTGTATGAAACTGAACTCCTCCTAAACGGCTGGACCGATTTTGATGAAAGTCTTTGTCTGTTCCAGTGGACTCGAGAATGGTTTAGATTTATAATTCGGTTTAGAAATGTTTATTTAATTAATTTTTTATTTATAAATTGTTGATCTTGGAATGTTTTAATTGGATCCGACAGACTGCGTTACGATCGCAATATCGAATATTCAAAAATCTTTTATTTTGAATTTAAGGTGTGTGTACAGGACAGGTGTAAGGTGTGTCGGGTCCTCTAGTACTCATATATTTTTAACAGAGCATAGTCAATTGAATGATAAATAGTAGTAAATTATGTTTTTTTTATTAAGAATGTTATGAAAATGTGTATTTTATAAATTTGCAGTTACATAGTTTTAAATACATATAATCTTGTTGTAAAAGTTTTGTTTTACTGTTAATATATGAAACTTCTTATATTATTTTAAACCAAATGACTATAACTACTCACAACTCTCCAGCGCAAGTGACAGTATTTGTATCTACTAGAGATTCCCGATCGCAATAAAAGTATTACTTTATATATTTTGGATTTAACACCTGACATGAAATTAAGTTTCTTTAAGGAACTTTTTAGTGTAGAGTTTGAAATTAACAACACACTTCCTTTTTTATTGTTTTTATATAAATAAAGAAAATCCGTGGTATTCTAAAAAAAAGAGTAGCTCATTCGACAATACACAGAATAAAAAATACACTGTAGAGGTCAAAGACATCTACACATCATTCCACCCTCTTATATAACAGAGAATTTCACATACAGAAACCATTGTTCTAATCTAAAAAGAAGTTTCTTTTGATAAAGGTGGGAAATTGACTCTAAAATTGCTCCAATCCTTTCACTAAGACAATCAAAGTTGACTTGTGTCATATTAAAGCGTCGTCACAGACGCAATTTTAGGTAAATTTTTTCAATTGAGTTCCGCCCAATTTGAGTGTATTTTAGAACGCGCGCGTCTAGCGCAACAGATTTCTCTAAAACAATTGAATGGTCCCTTCCATTTGTGTAAAAGAACAAAATATCTAACCCAAATTTTGGTGTCAAAGTACATAAGAAAGATCAGTATCTTCGCTTGATGTAAGGGTGTTGTTGTGTCACTGGAGAATGTGAGAGATTTGGGTAAAATTCGTGGGTCACTTTTCTTTTTCTTTTCGCCAAGTTTGTATTTCGCTTTCATTGTGTCTATCAGACTTTAAATTAAAAGTAATACTTGGCGCTTTTTTACACTCATGGAAAGCCAGAATAAGCGTGGGATTTTTTGAGATCACGATTTGAATCGAACAATGCGAATTAACCTACCTTTCACATCCATGCTGAATCAGTGAAAATCTCAGAATATGAAACAATCCAAAACGAATTAAAAATTTTGCTCAAGTATGCAAATGAGCTAATTTGCATATTTGATACAGTTTCAAGCAATGGAAACCAAGTAACTCAAATATGTGATTTAGTGCTTCAGATTTAATTCTGAGATTTTGTATACTAGACACAATGAAGAAAAAAATATTTTTCCAGCATATTCATTTTTATCATTACAAATTTCTATTTTTATTGTATAATCTAGACTTCATCTTTTTCTTGGGGGGGCATCATTTGGCTTGCAAGACCCATTGTGAGAGGGGGGATATCGGAGCAATGCACCTTTTTAAAATTATTGCATTCATTTAAAAAATAAACACAAGTAAAACAAAATAGAAACAATTTCACTAAATTTAATTACTGTGCTAATTTCATATTGTCAATAGCTGCAAGTAAATCAAATTTTAGTATAAGCTTAATCAGACAAATGTGTGTATTCTATCATGCCTTTCTAAAATTTTCTGAAAAATCTGGTGTGGGATTGTTTACTTACGTTCGAAAACGTGAATTTAAAAAGGCACATAAATGGATAATATTTATGATATTTGTCATTTAGATTAGAAAATGTATATAAAACTGTTTTAAGAATAGTATTACAATAAAAAGTTATTTAAATACAATATTTTGGCTAAAAATTAACTTAGAACAACCTTTTTTCAAAATGTTCTCTTTTCGTGAAAAATGCTTCTATTATAATAATACTTTGCTTGTGTATATCTTAGACCTCTGTACAGAGGCTCAGCTATGATTTTTGAAAATTTCACGTTATTTTCAGAGTTACAACCATTTGAAATAACTATCGGCGTTTTTTACTTAAAATTTCTCCCCTCTGTTGCCATAAAACACGTATAAACCGACTTCAAAGTTATATATCTTAAAACTTCTAGTCGAGCCTCTGTACAGTGGTCTGAGCAATATGCAGGCTAAATATTATTATACTAGAAGCATTTTTCACAAAAAGAGGACATTTTGAACAAAAAGATTATTCTAAGTTACTTTTTAGCCGAAATATTGTACTTAAATAATTTTTTTATTGTAATACTATTTTTAAAACAGTTTTATATACATTTTCTAATCTAAGTGACACTAAGTATCATAAATATTATCCATTTATAAGCTTTTGCAAAATCACGGTTCCGAACGTAGTCGGATACCTTAAATTCTCATCGTAATCTGCAAGTTTAAGGCAGCTAACATGAATCTACGTTTTTATTTGTTGACCTTCATGCAAGAAAATGTTGCTTACAAATATAGGTCAAATAAAATATAAAGAAAACTTCCCAACTAATTTTTTCATAAATGAAAATTTTTCAGCTAACAAAGATTTGTAAAGATTTGTATATATATATATATATTATATATATATATATATATATATATATATATATATATATATATATATATATATATATGATGTCAGAGCATTAGACATTTTCTTTATATGGTGATCTGATTTCAAGACAATAAGTTCCAACTGTAGCTTCTCTGGTGGTGTATGAATATATGCAGCAATGTGCGAATGCAATTGAGCAGATTGAATTTAGGCTTAATTTTCTCAACATCCTGAAATTTTCTTGTCGCCTCGTCCTTCAAACTCTACAAATGATCTTTTAGTAAAAACACTTTCAGGTACTTTGTTTTTCTAATAAGAAGAAAATGAAAGATGAAACTTTGAATGCACACAGGAAAGAGATCTCGGTTCAGAACGAGTTTTTTGACTGTCTTGGCGGGCCGCATAAGTACTCTTTACGAGCAACTATTTGCACACCCCTGATCTACTCTCATGTAAATTGTTTCTTATAAAAATTTTACAGTGCACTAGAGTGTACTTTATAAAGTGCGCGTAGTCGTCATTTGGGATAATCGTAAGTTCTTACGAATTCATCAATTCGTAAAATTCTTACTAAGTAAAAGTTAAATCTAGAACTAAAGTTCTACGTGATTTAAAATGCTCTCTGTATTGATAAACTTTGAACAATAATGAACTTGCGCAGTCAAATTCTGTAAAAAAAATATAAAATGTGTGTGTGAATGGTTAATAACTTTCTTTTTTGTTAAAACCATTCTCACTTATAAGTTATTTCAATGTACGATAGAGATGAATTAAAGCATTTACATATGTTATACAATAAAATCTGGTGTATGATGCACACCATTGTATAGTGCGCACCTATTTTTTCAAGTTGCAATTATTTATTTTTAGATATATTCGCCGGGTAACGAGAATCCCCTTTTTTACAAAGAAACCTGATATATACGTTCACAATGATCTTTCGTTTTGAAGCTATTTATTTGAGGCATTATTCCAAGCTTTACAAAAAAATAGTACACTACTACACCATAATCCTTCAAGTTTATAGGAAATGTCATTTCATTTAAATAAATACTGTTTCAACACATTCAGAAGTCTAATTTTTTTCTATACTCTTTTATTTTTAAAGCTCTCATTCTTATACCCAGCGTAATTTCAATCTTATTTTTTGTGTTAAAAGAGCTCGTTATACGCCAAACTTTACAGTAATAAATGCATTTATATTATTCAAATTATTTTGTCCAAATGCATACGTAGAAATCAAACGTCGCGGACAAATTTGTGATAACTTTTGGGTTTTCTTGCGCAAAATTGTTTATTTTAAAAATAAAAGAACTGCATGGATTAAAAATAAAAATAAATGTAAAATAAACTACTGAGTTTAAAAAGCCGATAGTTTTACATTTTGCTCTATTTTAAGTTATCACAGCTTATATTTTCTTCTGGTATTTTTATATCATTAAAAATTCGACATACCGTTTATTCAGTTTTTTTTATTAAACTGGAATTCAATTCTAATAAAATTCCCAGAAATTTAGCCACGAGGTTTGTTTTAGTCTTAAATGTGGAGAAAACATCCAATATATTTATTTCTCAGAATTTTCTGGAAATTTTTCTATTAATTATTCTTATCATCGGTGGAGAACGGAAAAATTCTAAATTGTGTCCCTTAAATAAAATTGTGCATTAGCTTATGGTTATATAAAATATAACTTAAACTTTTAAAAAAATAGTACTTCAAATACATACAATACTGTCAAAAAACAAGATTAAAGAAACCATCTTTCATGCTTCATCAAGGTAATACTTCAATTGAAATGTCTTCTTCCAAGTAGCGTAACTATACCTCACTTTTGATACTTGGTAATTATGATTTTCTAACACATAATGTTATACATTATCCATGATTGAGTACTTATTTTTATATGCGAATCATACTACGGGTTTATTTCCCATATATTTAATGATGCTTTCTTGTATAAGTTACAAAGATTAAGCGAATTGTTTCCTTGAAAAATAAATTCGCCATTTATTCGATTCTTCGAATCGCTACACCTAAATTATTTTTGGTTTTCAATAACAGTATTCATTATAGTCTCGTTAATCCCATTTTTTTCTTCACAAGAATTGCTTTTCCTTTCAATCTAATTATATAACATATGCACTATACTTTTTTTTCTTCATTTTTTTGCAATAAAAACGTAAATAAAATATACATAATCCAGATTTTAATTTAATTTAAGTTTCAATTCGTAAATTATTTATTCTTTTTCTCAATATTTCTACCTCGAAACAGGGGCATAGCCATCACCTTATCAGCCGTATCAATGATACGGGGCCCCCAAGCTACAGAAGCCACAAAATATATTAGCGAAAAATAGTGAAATTTTAAAGGGGCTCCCAAAAAATTTTCGATACAGGGCCCACTTAGCATTATCTACGCCAGTGCCTCGAAAGTAAATGTAAAATTTCTTAATATAGTGTAAATTCGTTTATTTTGTGAATTAAAATAAATTGAATTCACATTATAAAATTATTTAATAGTTATTTGAATTACTTTTTGAACAATCATTAAGAAAACATAAGCAAGTCATGTTTGGGTTAGATATAATAAAAACAAATTACTCAATTCTGTTTATATACTATAATAAGTATTATTTCATTACAAAATTTATAACTTTGGCAAGAAAAATCCCTGCAGACAACGTTTATTCAGTGCAAAAAAGGCTTTCACATATTGCTCTATTCATATATACTGAAAAACTTTTTATTTCATATGCCTTTTTAAAATTCAAATAAGAAATCATTTTAGTAATATTTTTTTGACGAAAGTTTCGTATACATTGGTATCCAAAATTAGCGTTACAAATATAAACTTCCAAGTATTTCAAGAAATCTAAAAAGTATTTTTATTTAAAAAAACTTGTTTTCTTTATAAAATGAAAAAAAAACAATCCTGGTGTCTTAATTTATAAGTTTTGACTGAAAAAAAGAATTTCTATGCTAAGTGAAAAACGTTAAAAATGTTTTCACAGTATAGCTTTGAATTTTGTGTTTAGATTTGTATATCATAATGTGATAAGCACGAATTGGTGTTAATTTTGTTAAAATGAGTTCCCAAGATCATTTAGACGATGATTTGAAATGGAAGGTCATTGAATGGATTGAGGGTGGGATGTCTGAAGTAGAAGTAGCCCGAAATGTAAATGTTTTCGAAATGGTGATATTCAGGTTACGGAAATGATTTCAAACGTACTGTTGGTAGAAAATCTGAACAGTGTTGACCAAAAGCTCCAACATCTACCAAAGACTGATATTTGACAATAAATTTATGTCATCACAGAGATATGTTAGCTAAAGAGCTTGTTCAGGATTTTACTGCTACTAATGGTAAGACAATTTCTAGATCAAATGTTTACAGATGCTTACAGCTCAGAATTCCCTTTATGCCCGATGGTCAGTGGTATTTACAGTCAGTTGCTTTACGTTAGACGGCTTAACACAGCTATAAATTTTTGATGAGGGTTTGTTGTTGCACAGTGATATAAAGATGACGTTCTAGAACTGTTCCAAGGAACAATAGGTTAAGATTTTATTCTTATGGACGATAATGAGAGGTCGCTTAGAGCTATTCTTGTCAAAGACGTTCTTAAGGAAGACGGTATTTACTGGATGGAATGGCCAGTAAAATCTCCTGACCCTAAACCCTATCGAGAATGCTTGAGGTACTCTAGGAAGAGCCATTGACCTACCTTCTATTCCCTCCAAACACGCTCCAGCTGTTAAAATCTATGCATATATATAGAAGGTTGAAAGGCAAAAAAAAAGCCGAGCTCTCCAGAAGAGGGTTTAAAGCTGCAAATCGGGAAACAACCCCTTCTCCTCCAGTAGTTATTGTAAAAAATACCAAAGTTTATAGAAGGTAGCTTATAAAAAGGCGGATATATTTGCCACAAGATGAAACTAACAGCCTAATTTGTTGTATGAGAGCTCGTTGTGAAGCCTGTATAGCAGCAAGAGATGGTCACACTCCTTATTAAACATTCAGTCTTTTAATTATTACACAGCGTGTTTTGGACATTTTTTTAACCTAATTTACATATTACAAGAAGTAATCACCATTAAGATTTTATCTGTTAGCATAATTATTCTCAGATTAAGAGGAACGTATGTACAAAAACTTATCCCAAATAAAAAGTTATATGCAAAGATATTGCACTTTTTATATTTGTAACCTTAATTTTGGACACCAGTGTACATGTGTCAAACATATTCTTGTTTCATACAATATTCTATTAAAACATTTTTAAAAAAAAATTAAAGAAAAATCGAAATTCTTTTGTCAAAAACTGTACTTTAATATATAAAATATGATAAAGAGAATACCCCCCCCCCAAATTATGTTTTTGACAAATTTATAGAATTAAGCTCTATTAACAAGGAAAGATGAAGCAAATAAGATAAAAAAAATACTCGAGAATTATCTTGATGTTGAACTAAATTTCAAAAAATTAGTATTTTTTGGAGAAAGAAAATTAAAATTATTGCTTAAAAATTTTAAAATAATTATTTATATTCCTCCTCCCGATGCTAATTTGAAAACTTTTCATAACCTTTAAAGAATTATTCATTTAAAAAGAAAGAAATCTCCAAAAGCTATCCCAGAAGTGAAAACTCTTAGTTTCTCTCGGCCTGTAAAAAACTTAAATAAAAAGCGATAAATGCTTCTCTATTAAAGAAACATGATTAATCCACAATTTTTGAGGCACATTTTATTTGTTTTTTGATTTAAATATCAATGAATTATTTTAAAAATATCTCTAGGCTTGTATTTTCAATGTTGCAATTTGCGTTTGAAAATAATAATAGTGCTCTTTTTAAATGGTAAGAAAAAAATCTCATTATTTATTCAGTCAACATTTCTCATATTTTACAAGACTTGTTTTTGATGAAATTTAAGCGAAGGAAATAAAATATTTGCATACATATAAAATTCCAACGACAAATATTATTGAAAAATAATTTTTTACTTCATAAATTACAACTAGAACTTAATACTAGCAAGAAAATAATTCTAGAGTTTGAACAATAAGAAAACAACGAACATCAACAAAGGGTTTTTAAAGGTTAACACAGTTTACCTTCAATGAAACGGCTAAGGTTTAAGGACAAATAGAGTATCTGCCTGAGGCTGAGAAAATAATGTGGATTTAGGTGTGCCGCAAAGATTTTAAATGGAGTGCTTTATGTCAAAAGTGAATACTGGTGACCTAAATACAGTATTGGAAATAATACCACAATAAGCGAAGGGCTGGAAGCTGTAAGGCAAGGGAAAGGCATTTTGAAGTATTTCATGTACATAATAAATAAGTTTTTTTTTAATTCGCCAGTAGTAAAAATCATTCTAATATTTACATAGCACAAATGTAGAAAGTTAAATGCACACATTTGGGGTAGAAAAACAGAAGTTAAGATAGAATTTCAAACTAGGTATGTTGTATAAAAAAGTATTTCACACACACACACAAACAAATCGACAGATATTTTTCAGAAAGTTTTCTTTTTGAAATCTTGAAGTACTTTAAAATATGCAAGTTTTGTGATAATTTGTCATTAATAAAATAAGGATAAGAAAAGATTAAATAATAAAATATAAATAAAAATAATTTCAGCATAATTTTTTCAGTCAAATTTTATAACTAGCTATCATATATGTGGTTTAATTTCAAAATGCATGAGAATGCGTGTGTGAAAAATAATTTATGGATAATAACAAATAATTACAAATTATTTTATTTATTTTAATTAAGTAATATTATGATCAGTAAAGGGGATGAAAGTGTATTTAAAAACAGATATTATTGAATACCTTTGAGAAAGTCCATCACACTTTTCAGATATTTCTATTAGCTTTACTTTATTCAATTTGAACAATAATTATTTAACTTCAGCAATATTACAATTGTAAAATCTAACGTATAACGCACACCTATACTTTCAAGCTGCAATTTTTAGTGTTTTGGTATATTCGCCATATTACTCGCACCCTCTTTTTTACGAAGAAATCTGAAATGTGAAAAAGCACAATGATCTTTTGAAGTTTATTTATTCGAAGAACACTCATGTCCAAAATTAAGGTCACAAACATAAAATCTGTGAAAACTGATGAACTATTTAATGTGTTGCCACGAAATTTGGCATATAGATATATTACAATGTCTGAAAGAATTCAGCAACATAACAATATGGAAAATATTTTAAATGTGAATTAAGATACGAGTTATATCAAAAAGTGGGAAATCATGAATCAGAGATAAAGCATTTACCTCGGGAAAAGTATACTTAATATGGAGTGTGACCACAGTGAATTGCTATTCAAGCCTCACAACGAAATCCCATATACTTTTCATGCGGGTGCCAATAAGTATTTGTGGCAAAAAAGCCCATTTTTCAGGAAAAGGTGCTACACTGAGAAATGGCTTTCCTAGACCAACCCAAACATATTCAACAGAATTGTATAGACTTTCTATTGAGACTTTGACGGTCAATCCATACAGTGGATATCCGCTCCTTCTTGAAATTCATCAACAATGGGAGGACTGCTCATTATCGTCCATAAAAATGTAGCCCGGGCCCATGGCACCCAGAAAAACCTCACGTAGGTATCTAGGACCTCATCCCTATACCGCTGTGTGTTGACATTACTCGAATCGAAAATGTAGAGTGATGTACGACTGCCTATCATTATGCCACCACACTCAAGCATTACTTTGCCACCAAATTTGTAACATTTGGTGCATAGGAGGGATGAAAACGAGCTCCATTTTCTCTCCAGGTGAACACTCGACGAGAATCACTGTGTCTGGTACATTTCGACATATCACTGAAAAGAACACACCTCCAGTCGTGTTGTGTACACACAACTGATGTTTTTAAATCTATTATATCCGATATTTCCTACTGGGTGCAGTCAAAAGGACTCACACGAATGGACGCCGGGTGTAAAGGACAGTCTCTGCAAGACGGATGTAGACTGTTTGCCTGAAAATTCTTCTTTCAGACTCAGTAGTAAGATCACAAAAAAGCTAAGTAGTCCTTGTCCACTTATGTCACCTTGCGCTTAATACCAGGTAGCGATCCTGTGTAGATGTCAATGATCTGTGGAGACCTTGGTCGACCTTCTTGTTGACACAACCTCTTATATAGAATTGATTCAATAACTAGGAGACAACTTTCGAGCCACTTGTAGCCATAGAGCCACCTCCGCTTGAGACTGGCCAGCTTCAAGCCTGATAAAGTCTCTATATCTCGAGGAATCATCTAAATTATGAGAAATCCTTCTCATTGCAAGCAGACTAACTTGTTAGTTTTAATGTAATATTCACAAAGCTAAAGAAAAAAAATCCCATATTTTTTAACGGTCTCAATCCAATAGTTCTGCAAAAACTAACGCAAACCAACGTTTTTTTTTTAAACTGAAGATTGATATTGTACTACCCATTCTTCGAAATATATAAAATACAAATTCTATCAGTTTTAGAGGAGGCATTTTAAAATTATGACGAAAAACATATTTTACTGAATTTTATGAGAAATTGCAATTTTTTTTCTTTGCTTTTTATAGTTATTTCTCTGTACATATTTTATTATATTTGATCAAACCCCGTCCAATTATTTTTCAATTGTTTGTGCACAAAACTGGAATTCATGATTTAGGAGTTTTAAAAAAGAATTAATAGAAGGATTATTTCGAGTGAAACTTTTGACTTTTCAGAATTTAACGTAGAATTGAAACTTTTTAGATATGGGCAATATTTCGTAGTCTTGATTAGACTGTTAATGCAAATCACAAAAAAGGGCGTGATTTCCAATTACGTACATTCTCCTTGAAAATGATTACAATCATCTTTTTAACTACCCAATCACGCATAACCCACAAAAATGACAGGAATTCGGTTAACAATAAATCAGTTTAAGACGCGCGAGGACGGACAGGCATACTGTCATGGTCAATGTTGAAATATTCCGTTTTTTTTTTTTTTTTTTTTTTTTTTTGTAATTCGATACAATTTGTACCAGAAGCGCACTACTGACACAAATAGATCACTGTTTTTTTACCAGAAGCAATAAACATCCTTATGTTCAGAAAAATTAATTAAGGGCAAAAATATTGCCCTCAAATTTAAATAAGATATTTTATTGACGGTTTCGTAAATACAGATAAGGTTTAACAACTTAATAATGTTGTTCAGTTGCCTTAAGCTAGAAATATTAGAGCAGCGTAGTATTATTTGAGAATTTATTAAGCAGTTTATTTCAACAATAATTTGGCGTTGACATTTCCTTTTTGCTAAGGTCTTCAGGCAGCATTTTCTGTATATCCGTAGTGTTAAAATTGATTAAGTTTAAAGAACACATTTTTTTTAAAAAAATTAACTGGTAATTCTATTCTCAATTTTTGAGTGTTCATATATTGTAATGTTATTATTTTGAAAACGCAAAAGAAATTTTTGCTTATTTTCGAAAACAATTCTTAAAATTTTAATCAGTTTCTTTTTAATTCATATGATTTTTACAAGATTCAAAACGACAAAAATAAGTCTGCATTTTAACCCACGAAAATTTTTTTCAATAACATTTTTTGATAAAAACGCCCATTAAAATATTATAAATGTAAATTTACAAAATCTGTAACTGTAATTATTTCGAAAATAACCCTTTTATATCAAAATTTATTATTGTTATTATTTTTTTTTTTTTTTGAGAAATTCTGATTCAAACCAAAAATAATTACAGTTTAATAAGAAATACAAAACTACAACCTAGTTTCTTAAAAATTTAAAATGCATTATAAACAGAAAAAAAAAAATCAGATTTTGATATAAAAATCAAATAATCCATTTTTTTACTGATTTTTGTAAAAGGATCTCCCTTAAACATGCATGAATTGTGCAAAGTTATTTTTAAATTATATTTTTTAATTATTCTATGTATACAAAAATTCCAATATATTATAATTCTTAATTGAAATGTTAAGATAACTATCTTTTGATTAAACACATAATATTCTTTTTTTAAAGAAACAAATATTCAATGAATTTAAAAGGATCTATATGTATTCTATCGATGCATACCGATAATTTTATTTATTTTAAAAAAGCAATACATGCTTTTCTTTATTTCACTCTAGGAAATATTTATAAAGAAATATTTTCATTCAAGTTTTACATGTTGTTATTGATTTAAAAGTAATGTTTGAATTAATGAGCTATGATATTAAAATAAGGCAGCTCAGGTGCATGGAATTTGAATACTTTTCTAAATTATTATAAATTCCTAGTTGTGTATTTTTTTTAGTAAGCATATCGATTAATGCTCTAGTGAATCATTTCAAAGAAAAAATATCGTTAAGTTTAAACAACCTGATATATTAAAATTTGTCAAATTACACAGACTTAAATGAGCTGGTCATCTGGCTAGAATGAATGCAGATTGTCACTGTAAGAAAATCTTTCTGGCGAAGCACATGTGAATTAGCCCTCGGGGTAGACCCCTGTTTAGATGGATTGACTGTGTCGAAAAAGACCTAAATATTTTAAGGTATCTGACTACGTTCCGAACCGTAATCTTAAAAAAAGCGCATAAATGGATAATTTTCATGATATTTAGTGTCACTTAGATTAGAATACATGTATAAAATTGTTTTAAGGACATTTTGACAAAAAAATTATTTAAATACAATATTTCGGCAAAAAATTAACTTAGAATAGTCTTTTTTCCAAATGTTCTCTTTTTGTGAAAAATGCTTCTATTATATTAATTTTTTTTGCCTGTATATAGCTCAGACCTCTATGCAGAGGTTCAACTAAAAGTTTTGAAATATTTAACTTAGAAGTGGGTTTATTCCGATTTTACGACTACAGAGGGGAGCAATTTTAAGAAAAAAACGCCAATAATTATTCAACTGGTGGTAACTCTGAAAATAATGTGAATTTTTTAAAAATTCTAGTTGAGCCTCTTTAGAGATCTCTGAGCTACATACAGGCAAAATATTATAATAATCGAAGCATTTTTCACAAAGGGAGAACATTTGGTAAAAAAGATTATTCGAAGTTAATTTTTTGCCGAAATATTAGATTTAAATAAATTTTTTTGTCAAAATGTCCTTAAAACAATTTTATGCATGTATTCTAATCTGAGTGACACTAAATATCCCGAAAATTATCCATTTATGCGCTTTTTTAAAACCACGGTTCCGAACGTAGTCGGATACCTTAACTATTTTTTCATTACATTAAAGTCCCGAAAACTCGCCACTGAATTACTCGGTAGTCCGGATAGCTCAGCCACACCCTTGCAGGTAAAAAAAACACCTCACTTACAGACGCGTTCTTCTGTCTGGTATGAAGACATGTTATAATGAAACCGTTAACGTTAAAGACACCGTACAAACTCCTGAAATATCACATATTGAGGTACTAAAACAGCGATACTCAACCCGAAGCCCACATAGTATTTTTAAGTGGCCCGGCCTGAGAAATTTACTTAATTAAGAACATTTTATTAAGAATTTGGGTGGGAAATTCTTTGCAAAGAAATCAAATATATCAATTTGACTTTTTGCTGTTGGTGTTGTACCGGTACCAATTCATATTCTTTATCTGTTTGGAATGGTTACGGTTAGTGCTAACAGACAACAGCGACAATTTTATGAGTGGAATTAATTTTTAACTTTCTTTCATGTCTTGCAAGCGAAAGATATTCGAATAAAACATATCGTTTCAAGCCGATTTAGGTTGACTATTTTGTAGTGAAAAACAAAAATGAGGGAACCAGTAACTGCCTGATTTGTCACAAAAGTGTTGCATTAAAAAAATATCAATAAACAAGAATCATTCAATGACACTTTTTTTTCGATCTCTTTCAAGAGGTGATAAATTGTATTTCTTGAATAATCTTTGCAACAGCAACAAAGTGTTTTGTCTGTGGTCATATCACAGCGAGGTAACAAAGACATCCTATGAAGTTTGTTACATTATTAGTAATCATATGAAACCGTTTACTGACGCAGAAATTGTGAAGGCGTGTTTGTTAAATGCTTTTATTTAGTGTTAGTGACTAAAATAAAAATATATAAAAAATAATAATTTAAAAAAAGCAAAACAATTTTGATCAATTTTCCACGTTTTAAATTTCCAATATTATCTTTGTCTTAAAGCATCCCTGCATTTAACCCAATGTTGCGGCCCGCGGGGAATAACTAACATATGTATGCGGCCCGCTTGAAACAGCTGATATATGGATGCGGCTCGCGTGAAACAGCTGATATATGGATGCGGACCGCGTGAAACAGCTGATATATGGATGCGGCCCGCGTGAAACAGCTGATATATGGATGCGGCCCGCGGGGAATAACTAACATATGTATGCGGCCCGCTTGAAACAGCTGATATATGGATGCGGCTCGCGTGAAACAGCTGATATATGGATGCGGACCGCGTGAAACTGCTGATATATGGATGCGGACCGCGTGAAACAGCTGATATATGGATGCGGACCGCGTGAAACAGCTGATATATGGATGCGGACCGCGTGAAACAGCTGATATATGGATGCGGACCGCGTGAAACTGCTGATATATGGATGCGGACCGCGTGAAACAGCTGATATATGGATGCGGACCGCGTGAAACAGCTGATATATGGATGCGGACCGCGTGAAACAGCTGATATATGGATGCGGATGCTGATATATGGATGCGGCCCGCGTGAAACAGCTGATATATGGATGTATGCGGCCCAGCATGGAAAAAATGGATGCGGCCCGCGTGGTGATGATGGATGCGGCCCCTGGACTAACATAAAGCTATCTGATATATGGATGCGGCCCCCAGCTGATTACGGATGCGGAACAACTGCTGTATGGGTCTGATATATGTATGCGGACTTAATGTTCCTTCGTCGTATTCTGAAACGATTGGATGCGGAAGACATGGACGGATGAAACAGCTGATATATGGAAGACAACAGGACATGATATGCATATGGATGCGGACCGCGTGAAACAGCTTATTGGATGCGGAAAAAAATAGATGCGGCCCGCGTGAAACAGCTGATATATGGATGCGGCCCGCGGGAATACTTAATTTTCATCATAGACAGCTTTATGCCTTTAAAAAGTTTTTTTTTCTGAGGTGGGTCTAATAAGGTGATATATGGATACTACTGCTGATATACATATTCACTTAAGTTTCATTTTCAGTAGTAAATGCTGTTGAGTTCCCCTGGACAGTAAAATTTTTCCCTTTTTTTAAAGGTATTTGAACAGTGGGTCGATATTTTCGTCGTTTTATTCTAACGAAGAAAGAAACAATACGGAAAACAACAGGACATTATGCATTTCTAAGGCATTTTTCCCAAAATCGTACTTTATTTCATCATTTTATCTTTCATTTTCGAGGTATCCTAATTTTTACAAACTCGTGGGACCATATTCCATTAAGTATTCATTTTATAGTAAATATGTATGATTTCACACAGTAAATATTTTTCCTCTTGTTTAAAGGTATTTGAACAGTTTATTATTTTCTGTTTTATTCTCAAGAAAACAATACAAGAGTAGTACAATATTTTCTAAGGCAGCCCTCGTACTTATTTATTTTTAATCTCATTTTCGATATCCTGACATTTTTACAAACTCAGGGACCCTTTGGTCCATACTGGGTATTACACTGTACTATATATATATATATACATTCTGACTGATAGCATTGACGTAGAGATTAACACATAAAAACAATATTCCTTCCAAATATATTTTCAAATCGAATCCCCTTTTAATGTAATTCTCTTAAAAACTTTCTTCGTGAATAATATTTACTTCCTTATAAGTTTGAAAAAGAAAAGTAATTACAATTTATAAACAAATATCTGCATACACATCCTTTTTATCCAATTGGTAATTAATATTCAACGGATTATAAATCAAACTGTCCTATTGCCTATAATTAACATTACGAATAGCCCACTCTCTAAGGGCGAAACTCTTAAAAATTTTACTACGTGATATTTTTACTAATAAGTACGGGTGGTATGACTAACGCTTCATAATATTCAATGAGTGTTAAACTACCCATGAATCAGACGTGACTGATGAGAGGACGTTGAACTTTAGATGATATAGAGAGGAATATTTTTAAATGAAAATACTTTAACTAACTTAAGTTAAAAAATGAAAATATTATATATAATACAATATTTAGCATGTTTGTTTAAAGATTTATTAATATTGGCTCTATGCGCATATTGTTAAAAATAGACATACATTCGTACAAGCACAATTAGATTTTCTATCAATCGATGTTGTTTTTTAAATCCTAAGTTAGATCTTGTTTAAGGTATCCGACTACGTTCGGAACCGTGATTTTAAAAAAAGCGCATAAATGGATAATTTTCATGATATTTAGTGTCACTCAGATTAGAATACATGCATAAAATTGTTTTAAGGACATTTTGACAAAAAGAATTTACTTAAATACAATATTTTGGTAAAAAATAAACTTAGAATATTATTTTTTCCAAATGTTCTCCTTTTGTGAAAAATGCTTCTATTTTAATAATATTTTGCCTGTATATAGCTCAGACCTTTCTACAGAGGCTCAACTAGAATTTTTGAAAAATTCACATTTTCGGAGTTACCACCCATTGAAATAATTATTCGTTTTTTTTCTTAAAATTGCTCCCCTCTGTTGTTGTAAAATATGAATAAACCCACTTCAAAGTTATATATTTAAAAAATTCTAGTTGAGCCTTTGAACAGAGGTCTGAGCTACATACTGGCAAAATATTATTCTAAAAGAAGCATTTTTCACAACAGGAGGACATTTGGAAAAAATATTATTCTAAGTTTATTTTTTGCCAAAATATTGTACTTAAATAAATATTTTGTCACAATGTCCTTAAAACAATTTTATGCATAGATTCTAATCTAAGTGACACTAAATATCATGAAAATTATCCATTTGTGCACTTTTGAAAATCACGGTTCCGAACGTAGTCGGATACTTTAAGTCACCTAATTTATTAATGTATTCTTGAAATATAATTTTTTGTCACTAAGTATTGTATAGAATTGTGTTTGATAATTATTCACATTTCGTAATTAAATAAGAAAAAGAGAAACGTTTGAGTTTTAAAAATGGTGAAAAGCGCAACCCGAATCAATCTCTTATTTACATTAGATTAACATTATTTAATAGATAGAAAAACATTTGTTTTTAAAAAAAAGCAATGTGTTCATTTCATTTAACTTTTTTATGGATCGAAAAATCAAACTTTATAACGTATAATTAAATATATTACTATTTTGAAACAAAAAACTCGAAACTTTCCTTTAAATAGAAATTAGAATGTAATATTTTCTCATAAATAACAATATTTTTTACGCTTCACACACACACTTCACATATTCATTACACTTCACACACACACACACACGCGCGCGCGCACGCACACATCATAATACATTAGTGGAGACATGTAAAAGTACAAAACAAGTTGTTTAATAGCTTTTCCCTTTGGTAATACAGTCATCCTCATATACAATTATATATGTGAAAGTAATCCTTAACATGCCATTGTTACCTTCCCTTTAATTATGATTTTTCTTTAATTTTGTTTTCAGCGTCAACTCTTATTTAAAAACTGTCGCTATTTTCATAATGAATCAGCATCAAACTACTTTTAAGCAAATCATTTTTAAAATATTTACGTTAAAATTCAAACTAATGCTCGTGTGAGTGGAAATTGATATGCCCTGTTTGGTATTCAAGCAAAGAGTGATCAAAAGCGAAGGTTTTATATTATAAGTAACATACTAAATCATTTGAGCGAGAAGTCCAAGTAAGCAATGCATTGGAGGGAATCAATTGAATAACCAGTGTAGCGTGTGGTATCTTGATGAAGAGAGTTGTCTAAAAATGCACACGCGTATAATGAGTAGAAAGTATCGAAATAGATTTAATTATATAGCCATGAATCTTGTGCTAAATAAGCTTTGTTCAGTTTTCAAAAGATGTCCATCAACTGGTGTTATGAATACGTCATTATTTTTGCTTCTGCAACATATGCATTTTAATTAAGTATTCATTTAATAATAGTGGTTAAAAGAATGAAGATATGTTATGCGCCTAAGAATAAGAAAAAAACTCTATTAAAGGAAACTTAACACTTTTTTGACATTAACTTCTTTCGAATGGATTGTGTCAAAATATAGAAAGTATCATTCCTTTATTATGAAAAAAAGCAACAAAAGACGAATGTAATGTATAATTACAGCTTGGAGTGTGACGAATAATTTGTACGTTCTTATTATCTTTAATTCATTTCTAACAATGTATGTGCATATGTGTATATGTATATATAAATATATACAGATAATAAATTAAAAATAGACACACATAAACACTAAGCGTGTGTGATAAAAGTATTTGATTTTTAATCAAATGTTACTGTTCACATATTAGAGCTTATTACCAAACTAGAAATTTACATATATCTTAAAAATGTTTTTTATTTAAAAAAAATAATTTTTTTTCTTGCAGATATATGCACCATTTTTCTATTCTAATATAATGTCTTTATTTTTAATATGCAAAAAAAATTATTTTTTGTCCGAGAGTAATTTTACTTTTCTAAAAAATAATTTTACTTGTAATTTATTTTGAAATTATTACATTTTTTTCATTTTGAAAATGTAAAATATGTTGCAAAACGATAGCTTTTTGTGTTATTCTATTATTTTACAGGGAATATGATTTCCTATTATTTATAAATAATATCTTGAATATTAGTAGTGATACTGATTAAAAGTAAATGTTTTAATGAGGATCCCAGTTTATTATGAAAGAAATGGGAAATTCTTTTTACACTATCATGTGCATTAGTGCGAGAGATAAAAAGAAAACAACACACTAGATACTATTTTTTTTTCGTAATTTGTATAATTTTCACTAAACGTCTCTGATTATTTCCGTATTTGATTAAAATACTTTTTAGAACACACACACACACACACACACACATAGGAAACTGCCATTTGATATTGCTTCTGATGTTTTTTTGATTCTCTTGGTAAGAATTTTTTCAAAAATATTTTGATTTTTTTCACTTTCAAATCGATGGAATTTAGCATTCATTTAGTTGATGTATTACCACAACAATTTAAAACGTTATTGTTCTTAATGGATAGTATGAGATAATTAAATAAAAACAGAATAACTGAACAATATAATAAGATCGCTGTGCGTGAATAGTTTTCTAACAGACTATATTAGAGCGACTCAGGTTACAAACACAGATAATTTCTTTCATAAATGATAATTTATTTCACAATTTTCTCTTCACGATAATGATGATATTGAACGTGTTTATTAAATTACAGGCCAGAGATTAATAGATTATATTTTACATTATAGGATATTGATGTGGGAAGAGGAATTTTTATCGATTAATTTTGCACGATATTATTGAATATAATATCTTTACACAAGGTATCAATCAATTTTGAATGCGTAATGAACTGGTTTCAAAATTATGAAGCAAAATTGAATTTCAACATATGCAATTCAGATTTAAAGAGCCATAAAAACATTTGAGTTTTAGAAAAAACAGGATATATTGAATTCTGCGACGAAAATAGAATATACAGATTAAATAAGTATTCTACAAGAGAATTAAATGACCACATGAAAAAGGATTTTTTTTAATTTTTTAACTTTATTTTAAAATTTATGTGGCATCGCTATCACACGATCAATGAATTTAGAGCATTCTGCATGTTTTAAAATTTCCTTACTTCAAATGTAATTAAAACTTTGAACTTTTTTTTCTTTTACAACCAAAGAGAGATATTTAAAAACAGCTTTAATTCAAGGTTCAAGTTTCAAGGAAGGATGATATATGAATAAATAAAAATAAGTTTAACGAACGGGAATCTATTAGGCCAATTTGTATGCAGAATTAGTGTTTGCTCCTTTGGTAAACAGTGGACATCCTAAAGTTTTTCAATCATGGAATGTTATTTCTAAAACTTCAAATGATAAATTGACTTTATGTTGATCAGGAAAATAAAATTATGCGTATTTTGCATTTTTCTTTCAGGTTAGGGTAATTAATATATCATTTAAGTAGTTTATTTTTTGAAAAATAGCCCATTTTTAAAAAAGAAGTAGCTCAAACTCCGGCTTTTTATAAGTATCATACATTTTCTTAGCTTGATTAATACGAAACAAAAATAAAACCTATCCTGTGCTAGAATTAAGTTAATTATGCTGACATGATTCCGCATCGTAATATACGCTCTAAAATTACTGTTTTTAGTAAACAGTATGCTAAAAATTCGGACTAAATTAAACAGTTCTGAATATTAAAAACTCTGCATTGTATACTATTTAATTGGAATAATTAGAATGAGATAAATCAATTACATAAATATTGAATTAAAGATTTATATACATTGTTGGAGAAAATAATCAATAGCCTCTTTTTGTTCTTTATGTTGCTAATGACAAACAACATTATTTTAAACTTATCTTATGATTTATTTATCGCAACGCCTTGTTATGTATTTTCTTGTCAATATAATACTTTTTTGTTTTTAATAAAAACCAATGAAAAGTTCAAAAATATTTAAAAAATTACAAATATCATTATTTTTTGTTTAAATCTAATTTACAAAAATAAATCAAGGGAACTAACGGTGTTGATGCTTTATCTAGTTATATATATTACCTAATTTAATGAAGATTAAACGTATTTTATGTTGACTTTTTCCCGTGATATATTCTTGATTTTTTTTTCAAATTGATAAGTATAAAAATCTATTCAAATTCACACACATTTTTGGTACACATTAAAATAGTTTGTTCACATAGTTTTAAATTGTCGAAAGTTTAAATTTAAGACAACTAATTTTTAAGAAGTATTAATCGGAAAGATACCTATTCTGATATTAAAAGTTTATAACGCTTTTTTTGTTACTTATAAAAAAACTGTAAGGACAAATCTTTTAATTCTATATTTGCATTTAAAAGAATTTATATAGTAATTTTTCATGATTTCTTAAGAGATAGCAAAGGCTAGTGAAATATCACTAGCTTTTGGTATAACTAAAAAAAATCTCAATTTTGACCTATATAATATTGCCACACGCATAATTTGCTACAAGTCTCGATAGCCGAGTTGGCAGAGCGTTGGACTGAACTTCCTCAGGTCTCGGGTTCGAATCCCGGCCCCGGCAGATTTATCCAAAGACTGGAATTTTGTTTCCGTTTTTAATGTATTGTTTCTCTAGGTTCTAGATGAATCCAGATCATTCTTTAGAGTGCATACTGGTTATTTCTCGAATATTCCGAAGTGTATAAAAGCAGAGTTCATCGCCAGTTGGGCATGTTCTCAGTCCAGTGTTGTATCGAGCTCCAAGCGTTAGAATAAATCTAATTGTTTGTTTAATTGAACTGTGTACTTCTTTCGAACTCCGTGACAAGTTTGGTGGAGGCGCGGGGTACAATTACGTCAAACGTGGATAATAGTGACAACCTTCGCAGGGAGCCTCCGGTTAAAGAGGATTATCCCCCGAATTCGGACTGTTAAAGAAAATAGTAGGAAGAGGACAAAAATGCCGACCGAGCAAGAAGCCAAGCCCGCTGAGTAACACCTTCGTTACAGCAATGGAGGAGCCCATCGACCTTCCGAGGAGCGCCTGGGAAGACTCTCTCAAATGGCTTAAAGAGTACGATCGAGTAGCCAACTTTAACAAGTGGGATGACATGATGTGCCTGGCTAACGTTTATTTCTTTCTTGACGGAACTGCGAGACAGTGGTATGTCAACAACGAAGACGCCTTAGATTCCTGGGAAGCGTTTAAAAATGGACTAAGTGGACTTTTCGGTGACCGTCAAAAATATACCAGAAGGGCAGAAGAACAACTAAAATGCCGAGCCCCACACACACACAGCGTTCAGGCGAGAGTACACAGTCCTACATACAAAGTGTATTAGGACTTTGCCAGAAAGGTAAATCCTCTGATGAAAGAAGACGAAAAAGTGTCACACCTAATGAAAGGTGTTGCTGAGGATATTTATCAGGCCCTGTTGACGAGAGAAATCAACGACACAGCAAGTTTTATCAAATGGTGCAACTATATCGAAGATATGAAGCAGAAGAGAGTTGGTCGACCGAGATTTGAAAGGCTTCCAAACGTCGTACCGGTTGCATTTCTGACGGATGAGACTGATTTGGTCTCTCTTATTCGCACAATCGTACGAGAAGAAGTCCATCGACTAGTTAACCAGACGCAAGAATCTTTGGACTCCGATCCCCAATCCTTAGAAGAGATCGTTCAAGACGAAGTTGAAAGGGTTTTGGCCCCAGTGTCAACAAAACCTACAGAAACTAGACCACGACCAACATACGCCGCTGTAACCAGGAAATACAGAGCTCCTGTTCAGAAATTCCCACCTGAACCAAGAAAAACAGATGTGTGGAGAACGGCTGACAACAGACCTGTTTGTTTCCACTGCGGACGTCCTGGACATGTAATGCGCTACTGCCGAGAAAGGCTGTCTTTGACAACTCTCGAAACCGCCGACGGAACTTCGACGACGTTGGCACTGAAGAAGAAATACGCCGACCAAACTCTTCTCGCCGTTTTACGCCAAGTCCCACGAGAGGCCGATCCCCAATACGTCGTTACAGATCCCCGTCGCCATATCGCCGATCCAGTCAGTCGCCAGGCCGTAGGAGCGAGGAAAACTAAGGAGAGCGACCTTCCAAGGAGGTGAGGCCGCGTGTACTGGAAATCCTCCGTCGACCGCCAAGATGACTGGCAACCAACTAGACGTAATAATAGATAAGAAGCCGATACGTGCTCTAGTAGATTCTGGGGCATCGTTTTCTGTCATATCCGATAAGTATCGCCGATTTTTAAAGAAAGTTCTGTTTGCTGATGCCAAGAGCGTTATGCTGAAAGTTGCGGATGGAAATTTTGTTCGGCCGATAAGGAAATGTGTTTTACGTGTCCGTATAAACAATCGAGAACTGCCTTTTGAATTTATTGTTTTATCACATTGTAGCCATGACGTCATCCTAGGATGGGACTTTTTAGAGGCGTCTCAAGCCGTTATAGACTGTGGACAAAATGAACTTGTTCTAGAAGACATCTGTCGAGACTCCACAGCGCCTGACGCCTGGAATTTGTATGCCACCAGGGACTATACACTTAAGCCGCATTCTTTAACTAGAATAACAGTATCAGGATATCAAACCCGAGGAGACATAAATGTAGTTCTAGACGGCAGCAAACATTTGCTCTTCGAGAAAAATATTGCTACACCGTCCATGGTATCCACATATCGTAACGGAAAAAGTGATGTCTGGGTTACCAACCTGCAGTTCGAAACCAAATCATCCCTAGAGGAATGTGCATAGGCCAAGCTGAACCACTAAATGAAGGGCATCTATGTGTTATTTCCGACACATCGGGTTGCTTGGATAACCAGCAAGAAACTTCGGAGTCACAGATGAATTGTTCGTTAATGATGTCACCCGAGTTAAGTGACGAACAGAGAAACAAGCTATCCGAACTACTCCGGAAATTTTCTGGGCTTTTCACGAAGACCGACAAGTCGACAGCCGCGAAGACGAATGTGAAACACAGGATTTTTACTGGTGATCATGCTCCAATCAACCAACGAGCCTACAGAGTCTCGCCGACTGAAAGACGCATCATTCATGAAGAGGTTCAGAAAATGCTTGATGAAGGTATCGTCCAACCCTCTGAAAGTCCTTGGTCATCACCCATTGTGCTCGTAAGAAAAAGACGGTAGTTGGCGTTTTTGCGTCGATTATCGCAAGCTGAATAGCGTCACGAAAAAAGACGTTTATCCTCTGCCTCGTATTGACGATACGCTCGACTGTCTGAAAGGTGCCATGTTCTTTTCTTCCATGGATCTCCGATCTGGTTATTGGCAAATAGAAATAGACGAAGCGGATCGTACGGCATTTATTACCCCGAAGGCTTATACGAGTTTAAAGTCATGCCGTTTGGTCTCTGTAATGCACCTGCGACCTTCGAGAGAATGATGGACAAATTATTTTAAATGGACTATGTGTCTTTGTTACCTAGATGACATAATAGTGTTCTCAGAAACTTTTTGAAGACCATCTTATACGATTAAGACTTGTTCTAAAATGTCTTCAGGAAGCTGGTCTTAAATTAAATTCAAAGAAGTGTCTTTTGCTGCCCAAGTAAAGATTCTGGGCCATCTTGTATCTAGTAATGGCGTTCGTCCCGATCCCGACAAAATAAAAGCCGTAAGAAATTTTCCCACTCCAAAGAATATACATGACATACGAAGTTTTCTTGGCCTTTGTTCATACTTTAGAAGATTTATTAAAGGTTTCTGTTATCTCGCCGAACCTTTGCAGTCGTTGCTGAAAAGTGGCGTGGAGTTTCATTGGGGTCCTGAAGAGGTGGAAGCATTTATCAGTCTTAAGAAAGCACTTACTTCGGATCCAGTATTGGGGATGTACGACGAAAGAGCTTCTACAGAAATCCATACTGATGCAAGCGGGTACGGTATCGGAGCTGTCCTAGTACAAATTCAGAATAATGTCGAGAAAGTTATAGCATACGCTTCTAGAACTCTGACAAAAGCCGAAAGAATTATTCCACCACAGAGGGAATGTCTTGCCATCGTATGGGCTACCAACAAATTTCGGCCGTACATATTCGGAAAACACTTTACTGTTGTAACTGACCATCATTCCTTGTGCTGGCTCATGAATTTAAAGGATCCTTCAGGAAGGCTTGCCAGATGGGCCCTCTGACTTCAAGAGCATGATTTTGACGTAAAATATAAAACCGGTAAGAAGCATAGTGACGCCGACGCTCTTTCGAGAAATCCAGTGGAAGAGGAAACGGAAACATCAGACAAATTTTTAGCAGTCACGACGAGTATGAACCTTGCGATGGAACAGAAAAAGATCAAGACCTTGCGAAATTAAAACTTTTGAGCAACTCATCCAAAAACGAAGAATTCAGATTCATCGACGGTATCCTTTGCAGGAAGAATTTTGATCCAGATGGAAAGTTGTGGTTACCAGTCATTCCTAAACATCTACGAGCAGACATACTAAGGCACTTTCATGACGCCCCCACCGCAGGACACCTTGGTTTCGCGAAAACTTATGACAGTATTCGCAAGAGATTTTACTGGCCGGGAATGTACCGAAATGTCGTTCGGTATGTCATGCATTGTCGGGAGTGCCAAAGGAGAAAATCCGTTCCTCAACGACCACCTGGACCTTTAGTTCCCATCCCTCCAGCTATAGCTCTTTCCATCGCATTGGAATTGATCTCCTTGGGAGATTTCCAAAGTCTGCTCATGGAAACAAATGGATAATAGTCTGCACGGATTACTCAACGCGATATGCAATAACAAAAGCCTTGCCGACAGCCGAAGTCGCCGAAATAGCGAAGTTCTTACTTGAAGAAATTGTCCTCAGGCATGGAGCTCCTCGAGTAATTATCACAGATCGTGGAGCCGTCTTTCGATCCAGACTTGTTTCCTCTCTCGTCGACTTGTGTAACATTGATCATCGTTTCACAACGGCGTATCATCCCAAACAAATGGACTGACGGGCGCTTCAATAAGACCTTGGCCGACATGTTGTCAATGTATGTGGATGTAGAGAAAAATTGGGATGAAATTCTACCATTTGTAACCTTCGCTTATAATACCGCTAAACAAGAGACCACAGGTTTTACGCCTTTTTATTTACTTCATGGTCGTGAAGCGGAAACGACACTAGATACAATGCTACCATTCTGTCCTTTGATGACAATAACATCACCAAGATAGCAGCCAGAGCCGAAGAATCACGACAGCTAGCCCGAGTGCACACTCTGAGAGCTCAAGACAAAGATCGTCGACGTTACGATTCCAAACACCAAATGGTATCCTACGCTCCCGGAGATCTCGTATGGGTTTATACTCAGTGAGAAAAGTCGGTCTCTCCGAAAAACTCTTAAGAAGGTATTTCGGACCGTATCAGGTGCTACGCCGTTTATCAGCCGTGACTTACGAAGTACAAGATTTTGATCCTGCTTCACGAAAAAGAAAACTAAGAGAAGTTGTCCATGTACTGCGTATGAAACCGTACCATGATCCCGCCGAGCAAATCGAAACCGAGGATATTCCTCCCAAAGAATCATACAAAGGACCCATCACTCGTTCCAGAATAAAGACCCTTGAACAAAATGACAGCGGGCGCTGTCTTCTTTTAGGAGGAGCAATGCCACACGCATAATTTGCTACAAGTCCCGATAGCCGAGTTGGCAGAGCGTTGGACTGAACTTCCTCAGGTCTCGGGTTCGAATCCCGGCCCCGGCAGATTTATCCAAAGACTGGAATTTTGTTTCCGTTTTTAATGTATTGTTTCTCTAGGTTCTAGATGAATCCAGATCATTCTTTAGAGTGCATACTGGTTATTTCTCGAATATTCCGAAGTGTATAAAAGCAGAGTTCATCGCCAGTTGGGCATGTTCTCAGTCCAGTGTTGTATCGAGCTCCAAGCGTTAGAATAAATCTAATTGTTTGTTTAATTGAACTGTGTACTTCTTTCGAACTCCGTGACAATATTTTTAAATACAATTTTACATCTATATAGATTATAGACATAGTTATATCAACAAATACACATTTTCAAATACACGTGTTTCAAATATTTAAAAAAAAAACGAAAAATGTCTTCCCTTTCTAAATGATGATCCAATAGATCATTTTTTTTATTTATGGACTATTTTTCTTTTTCTTTTATAAAAACAATTTTAAGTTCTGAAAAACCGTTATTAAAAATATCTTGATAGTATTTTATGTTTATTATTCCGAAATTGATTTAGTAAAAAAAATTAGAATTTCTCTTTGATTCGAAGGAAGTTAGGTAAAATACTTTTTTTTCCAATCATTTTTTGTTTCATATTTGTGCCCTTATATTTCGTTTAGAACCTTTACATATTTTATAAACAACACAGGTTTTTTGTATGCACACAACATTTTATAAGCAATTTTTATTTACCTACATGAAATAATAGAAATAAATAAAAAAAAATCAGTAATAAGCCCTTTAAAATTAGTGCCTGAATCCTAGCTTTTAATAGTTCATAAGATTCCCATTTACTCATTTGGGATTTCTGAATGCTTATGATCATGATGTGTAATGAGTTTTTCCTCCAGGACTTGAAATACAGGTAAACAATGATAAGCCGTGCACAAATGTTACCTTTACCAAAAAAATAAAATCTGAGTGTCAAAGATAATGCAAAAGATAACTAATGAACCGATGTGAATGGGAAATATGTAACTTTAGAGAGGGCTCTCAGAAATAAAACTATCATCGTTTTCGTCTGGCATTTTACTTTATGGCAATTTTATTGGTAAATATTGCACCATTTTCGGGGTGCACAACTTAACAGTGCATTAAAAAAATTCGATTATTTTCAATTTTTGAAGATAAAGCGAGCACACTCTCGGCTTATATTCGGAAATATATGGTATGTCATTCATATGCTCAAATTTAATGTACGATAATATTTATTATTTGAATTTAAGAAATGAGATAATGCGTCAGAAAGAAATAAAATATTGATTCATCACTCTTAGCCTTATTTTCTTTGAGTGGGAGCCTAGCACTAATTGCTTTATAGTAGAAGCATCAAAAATTGTAATTGAATTTTTTGTAACAATTGGAACAATCGAAGATTCGTAAGGTTACTTGAGGTTAGAAAAATGTCTCCATCTGTCATTCCAATGTCAAGGATATATGTAAATTTAAATCCGTGGCAAGACAGAAATAACTTTATATATTTTTTAATGTCTCAAAAATTCTCCCACGCGATTTGAAAGAAAAGAAATGACACAGTTTTTAACTATCTATCTACAATTGAGACATCCGTTTTAAAAGAAAAGTGTCCAAGTGCCCCTCATTAACATCTCAAAATGAAGGATAGCTTCACATAGCAAGAGCAATAAATAATCATTACTGATGCTAGTATCTATGAAAAAAGAAACTCCCTTTCTGGTTAACATCTTTTTATAGAATTTAGAAGCTAAATAATATATACGTAGCTATTTTAATCGCACGAAAAGAGAAAAAATAAAGGAGCTAATAAAAGACCGAAACAATGTTATTTTTTGGGCTTAGATTTAAATAAAAAATGTTTAAAAAATTAAAAATAAATAAGTAGTAAGAACCGAAGTAATATTATCTTTGAGCTTAGAATTTTAAAAAAAATATGGCGATTTGCGTGCTGAACAAAGGTGTTAATATAAGGACAGAATCATGAAATGAATGAAAAGAAGGAGGTATATAAAGATTGGACTTATTTACAATAAATTCTAAGATAAAAGAAAAAAATACACAAGGTAATTAATATACTTATCTACTTAAATACTTTAAATTTTTCTAATATTAAATTGTCAGAAATTCACAAGTTATGATTTACCAAACTGAGACACTTTATAACCTCATTGAAGAACTTTAAATGAATAATATTTTTATTCATAAATATTTTAAAGTAGAAAAAAAATGTCGTAGCATTAATATAGCTTCATGTAACATAGATACTTGTAACTTTTAATCTTTATTGCTTTAAGAGTTAAAAAAAAAGAATTTGTATTAAAATATTTCAATTTTTTATTTGAAATATTTATCTCCAGTAAAAATGTAAGGATTGAAATAGAAATATGATTTATTCAAGTAGAAAATGAATTGATTTAAAAAGAACTGTACTTATTATACTAATATTGAATTATTCTATATGAGATTCAAAATTTTCTATTCATAACACTATGCAAAAAAGACATAACTCATTAATAAATAATATAATAATATGACTGTTTTAAGCAAGATTCTTGAAAAATATGTTACCTTGGTCTCTTTGCATTTTCATATATTTCAAAAAGTGCAACAATATGTTGCTTCGGTGCATTAACAATACGTAATAACTAATTCATATTCCCGTTCTCTGGAAAATTATTAAAGTATTTCTGCATTTATGTATTTATATTATTAAAATAAATACAATAACATGTATTAATAATAATAAATTGAGACTCAGATTTCTTAAAATATTTTTTCGTTAATTCTTTTACTAGTTTTTTGAAAATGATTTTCATTCAATCGCTACTACATACTTTAAAATCAATTATAAAAATAAAGAATTAAAAACCAATTGACAAAATTAAATACAGGAATATTATTTGTTGTTAAAAATGGAAATTTCCTTACATTTAGATAAATTTTTTCTCAGAACTTTTAATTTTCCGTAAAAGAACTGATTAAATACACTCATGTCCATAAATTATGGATAATACACAGTCACACGGAAATCGAACTCTAAAATAAATATATTACCCGTAAAATGACTATACACATCTTCAAGGATCATATGCCAATTACAAGAAGCCACCATATGACACCGAGAGTATGTCACAATGACGAGAGTGTAAGAGAGGAATTTATAAGGAATACAGGCAAGGAAGTATAATTGTTCTCAAGCGTTTTATTAGCATTTAGCGTAATAAACGCGTAGTTGTAACACAAAGGGCGCATTTGGACGGTTTTGTACGTGGTAGAACTATCGGCCGTCTGGAATGTGGACGTACCAAGCTGGAAGTATCCGAACTTGGAATCACCCATATTGGTATCTTCAGGCTTTGTCAGCGATTTCAAGATGATGGTAGAGTAGACGTTACAGCACAGATCACCCGCGAGTTACAACACCAAATGAGGATCGGAATTTGGCAATTACTGCCAAAAGAAACAGACGAAGCACATCATCCGACATCTCTTCATTTACTGGTACGACCGTTTCAAGGTAGACCGTGTGGTCTAAATGCTCGTAGACCTGTCAGATGTGTTCCAACTCACTGTGGCCTACAGTTAACCTGGAGTAAAGAGCCTGCATTCAGGACACCGCAATGGTGGGCTTGTGTGACGTTTCCCGACGAGTCCGGGTTTAGCTTACAACAGTGCTTCTCAAAATTTCAATATTCGTGACCCAATATTCAATCATAAGTTTCATTGCACCCCCTTCCGTACAATAACAATGTATTGAATTCAATAATATTATAGTTTGACACTAAAGCTGCAATACGACTTTAGCCTCTTATTTGCCACTGGCGTATGTAAACGTCTCGCTCAGAAAAAGTAATAATTTTCTGAACGTATATATACGTCTTTCCAAAGTAGATCTTTTCTGAGCACTACTGTCCGTAAAATTTTTCCGATGGCTTTGGAATGCAATAAATGACTAAAGCAATTTCATAGAATTTGCTTGTTTATCCCTTTTCTCTCCCCCTCCCCCCCAAAAATATCACATATGAGCATCTATGTGGGAAACGGTGGCATTGCGGAGCGAATCGCGTAACTTTTATTCGGCAATTAAGGGATTAATTATAAACCGTACAAATTATCAAGAAAATATAAAAAACATTGTACAGACTGATACATTTATAAGCGTATTGTATTAGTATAAACGTGTATTTATTTTTTATTATGTCAGAATGCATTTTGTTTGTTACTTACAGTAAATTAATAATTTTTTAAATAATCTTTTGTTTTCGACTTTTTAATATGCTCGCACCCCCTCCTACAGTTATCAAGGGGGTGCGCCCCACAGTTTGAGAAGCGCTGGCTTACAGTGTGATTCTTGCTGTATTTTCATATGGAGAGCGCCAGGTACCGTTACCACCAAGAAAACATCCGTGAGCGACACATTTTCGGTGGTGCAGGATTGCTCTTTTGGGGAGGGGGACTATTTTGGGTTCCAGAACCGACCTGCATTCTCAAATCGGAACCATGACAGACCAAACTATCGGGACGTCATTCCAGAACAATATGTACACCTGTTTCGGGGTGCCCTGCGCACAAAATTTGTGTTTATGGATGACAACGCTCGTGTTCGCCGTGCCAACATCGTAAGCGAATGCCTTCAATCGGAGGATATCACCCATATGGACTGGCCAGCATTTTCACAGGACTGGAATCTAATAGAGCATGTGTGGGACATGGTTGGTCGACAAGTCGCTGATCGTTAACCACCTCATACATGTCTACTGAAGCTTCCTACATGAATGGTGTAATATTCCCCAAGATCAGATCGATAATTTGATACTCAGCATGCCTAGGCGTTGTAAGGACTGTATTGCATCATCTGGGAGACGTACTATATATTAACTTTCATAACAACCATGTAATATTGTTTTTTTGTAAATAGGTGTTTTTGTAATTTGATCCAGGGAGTAACAATCGTAATTTTTATTCATATATCAAACATATGGCATTTTTTTGCTCTTGATCTTTTGTTTAATTAAACGGCTTCACAAATAAGTCACATTTGTTTTGCTTCTGACTCTTTCTTTGCCTGAACTTGCACAACATTTAATTTATGAACATCAGTGTGCAGGCATTGTCATTTTAACAATTTTAAAGCAGCTATAAATAAATAATAATATTTTAATTAAATAATTCTGAAGTTATATATCATATTCTGAAACATTTAATCAAATTATATCTTTCTTTGTATCCTAAGAAATGAATTAAAGAAATCTAGTATTAAAAAGAAATAACGAAAGAAGAATAAATAAAAATGTCACACTTAATTCCTTAATTGTAGGAAGAATGAGTCATACTTTCAAATTCCTTAAATGTAGGAAGAATGAGTCATACTTTTAATTTCTACGTATTTTAATGAATGATTCGCATAGCAATAACTCACGAGGTGAAGACATACCCCACCCAAAAACATCCCCGCCCTTTAATCAAAATGAAGGTCAATATTTTTTTTGTTCGAGAGAAAGTATGTTTATTGGGTGCGGTTTGAATTCTCCTACATTGTGATCGCGTTTATTTTCCTTTGTATTAAAATCAGATCACATTGCGAAAATACATTTTTGGTAGCGATCTTTTAACTCATTTCAGACATGTAACTTCAAATGCTAGTGTCTATTCTTCAAAACTAAAAAACAATAGCTTAATTAGAGATATTACATTACTATGTTTACTACCATCTAAACAATTCTGGAGCAATTTATATAATGTATAACTGGAACTGAAACAGTTTTGTAAGGACTTTGACACAGCGGAAGTATGTCTAAAGAAATTTTGCACATCAAAATGCACTATCGTAAAATGTTTCCTAATTACACGTTGTTACATGTATTGTCAATAATTGAATTGTACGATGTTGTATTTAATTTAATTTAATGGTAAAAAGAATGTGGAAAAATCATTAAGAGTTATCTGTATCAAAATAAATGCGATATTGAAATGTATTAAGAAATAAGAGACATTCTTTCAAAATATATAAATTGTTTTAATACTCGTTATTAAATCAATTTAAGTTTTGTAAAAATTTAAGTTTATATAAAATATTATTTTTTTATAATCTTAGTTCTTTCAAAGAAGACTACTGTTCAATACTAACCAGAGATATTCATTCAGGTAGTGAACATATATTTAGGATGATTAATGATTATTACAAAATTGATTAATGAAATTACAAAAGTAAATTCGTAAGAGATGAAAGTTGACAATCAATTATAATAAAGGTCTTAGCATCCGATAAATTATATAAATTCGACTTTTCTTTTTTTTCTTTCAGTGAGAAAATTTCTGTTTTTAATAATATAACTCTCCCTATGCATAGGATCAAAATGTATATAGTGATATTGATCGAGCCTCACGATTAAATATAGTTTTTGACAATAGTCAACTCATATTTTTTATTCAATATTCGGTTTGTTTTATATCGTATCGTTTGTTCTACATATAACTAAACTCGAGAGTAAAATAAAAGAATTAAATTCTGTTTGGAATTGAGTTTTTATCTAATCTTGTCCACTACAGTTTATTGATACCAACTTCTACAGAGCATTCCCCCACCCATAAACATATGTGTAATTTATCATTAATTTTACAAAATAGATTATAAATACCATTAAAAATTTTTTACTTAGCCAAGGAATATCATAAAACCTATTTAATTTCACATCAACCTTGAAAAATTATGAATCTTTATTAAAAACTTTAAGATGTACTTATTCCGAACTTCTTTTTTCTAAATATTTTATCAACACACTTCTTGACGATAAGAACACGTAATCGAATAATTCTAAACTAGAATAGCCATCTAATGATACATTCTACAATTAAATTAAAAAATTTAAGTCAATATGAAATAAGTGACTATATTTATAATTAACTATGACACTTTTTTTTAATTATTCTTAAATTGATTTACTGTAAAAAGAGCTCTCCTCACAATCCTTTGATGTTGGGAAATCCAAAGACTAAATACATTATTGAATGTTCATATATATTGTAAAAACTTTCCTGTTTCTTTAAATTCCTTATTTAACATTTGGATTTATTATGTATTAAATAATAGAAGTTTCTAGTATAGATATATAAAATTAGCCTCGACAGAGTCGCAAAATCATCTAATATAATCCATGTAAGTAAAATAAACTAAAATTTAAGTTTCAAAAACTTGGAATCAAAATAAATTTCCGATAAAACAAGTTGAATAAATATTTTCTGACATTTTCATATCTGTCAAAGCAAATAATAATAATTAAAAATAATAATGAAAAAAATAATCCTTAAATAATAAAAAAAAATATTTTAAGCTAACTAAGTCAGAGTGAATAGTGTATAGCTTATAAATCATAACTAAAATATTAGTTTTTAAAAAACTGTTTTGATAAAATTAGTATCTGAATGTCAGCAAAATTATTAGTTTAATTTTTTAAGCATCAAACCCATCAAGAAATTTTAATTCTTCTGGACATTAAAAGAGTTTTCTTAGGCTATTAATACTTTAATAGGGTATTTTTTAAAGTAAATAGCAGATTATCTTAATATTTTCCTTACTTATAACAGTAATCTGTAATACCTATTGTGATATCAGAACATTAAAACGTTTATAAATAAACTATAACATTCTTAATATAGTAAACTGACACCTTCATCAATCAAATATTATTTCATCCTTATAAACAAATGTTATTCCATGCTCCCCAGCACAATATTCTTTTGATCGTTATGATAGGAAGCAAGATAAAAAAAAATGTCCATTGAAGCATTTAATCTCGAAACTGACATTGAGATTCAGTTATATAAGTAAGTTTAATCTTTTATGCTACTCATTGTTAATTTATAATTTTACTCCTGTTTTTTTATTCATGGCAATTCATTCTTTACCGTTTAAGATGTTATCAATAGGATTACAGTGCTTCGTAGCGACATTGTAGGACAAGTGCAAATCATCTTTTTGTATGCTCTTGATTTAAATTTGATATTCTAATAGTTCTGCATGAATGGTTGTTTGATTTTAAGTCGATGAAAAGTGTCATATTTTATGATATATTAATGCCAAATATTATTTGAATATATACATTCTATACCAGGTGCACATTCTATATCAGGTTCTCATTCTATACCTGGTAGGCATTTTCTACCAGGGGTCGAAAACCTATGGTATCACGTGCCACCTGTGGCACGTTATACAGTTCTCACTCTGGTACTCTACACTACTGCATCAATTTGTCAACTTTTGAGTGGATGGAAACTGTAAAATTTGTAATGTATCTTATTTGACAAACATCTTCAGAAATATGGACAATAATAGAATTACGAAAATATCCAAAAGATAACTTTTAAGATAAATTTACAGCTATTTTGTAAACAATTGAATGACGTTGCTGGAGAGATTTAACAGTTTGAAGAGAGAAAATTCTCTGCTTTCCGCTCTTGGTTCCAAATATCCGAGAGTAAAAAATCTTTCCTCATATGAAAAATATTTCAAGTCCACAAAGAAATTGTTTAACTACTGAGAATGCTTAGAATCGTGTCAAACTGAAAGTAACAAATTATACCCCCGATATTGCGATATGAAAGTAGAATGGTGTAAAAACTACATTCGCATTAAGGTATCCGACTAGGTTCGGAACCATGATTTTAAAAAAGCGCATAAATGGATAATTTTCATGATATTTAGTGTCACTTAGATTAGAATATATGCATAAAATTGTTTTAGGGACATTTTGACAAAAAAATGTATTGAAATATAATATTTTGGCCAAAAATTAGAATAATCTTTTTTTCGAATTGTTCACCTTTTGTGAAAAATGCTTCTATTATAATAATATTTTGCCTGTATATAGCTCAGACCTCTCTACAGAGGCTCAACTAGAATTTTTGAATATATAACTTAGAAGTGGGTTTATTCATATTTTACGACAACAGAAGGGAGCAATTTTAAGAAAGAAACTCCAATAATTATTTCAATTGGTGGTAACTCTGAAAATAACTTGAGTTTTTCAAAAATTCTAGTTGAGCCTCTGTAGAGAGGTCTGAGTTATATACAGGCAAAATATTATTATAATAGAAGCATTTTTCACAAAAGGCGAACATTTGGAAAACAGATTATTCTAAGTTAATTTTTTGCCAAAATATTATATTTAGATAAATTTTTTTTGTCAAAATCTCCTTAAAACAATTGTATGCACGTATTCTAATCTGAGTGACATTAAATATCGTGAAAATTATCCATTTATGCGCTTTTTTTAAAATCACTGTTCCGATCGTAGTCGGATACCTTAAAAATATATAGGGGTTTCAAAAAATAAGGTACCATGCCTATTCAGAGTAAAGGTTTATACAAAAAATTAAAGTATATATGCAAAGTAGGAAAACACAAGTACATATTACTTCCCAACATAGCTATCATACTTATCGAGGCATTTGTGCTTTCGGTACACCAAACGATTATAACCGGCATTGTAAAAATCAGCGTCAAGTCTGAGCAAACACATCAAGACGGCTTACTGAACAGCATAATTGGTTTTGAAATGCTGACCTCCCGAGTCTTTCTTGAAATAAATCATCCTGAATCAAAGCCTTGACTCGACAAACATTATCATCTGCTATGGACGAGCTTGGTATCTATGCTATTTCTTCTCTCATTTTTCTCATCTGTTCTGCCTTAGTCTAATTTTGTGCTCCAAGATCACACCTTTTTTCACGACACGGTGCTTGTACCGAACAATTCTACTAACTGCCGATGAATTTCAGCTGGAGAACTTTTCTTTAAACGTAAAAACCGTGTTATGCTTCTTATTTCATTCGCGGGTCAATGTTCCGTCAACACAGTCATCTTCTAATTGAGATTTAGTCAAGTTATTGGAGAGCCAGCTCCATCTACGGTTACCCTTGAATGCTGTGATCGTCTTCATTATCACCAGAGGGAGTTTTATTCATACGAATAATTTACACTCCCTTCAAAGCTCTTGTTACCTTACTTTGAGAACCCCCTGTGTTTTATACTAAAGAAGTTGTTAAATGTGCGTGATACTTTTTTCTTGTAACTATTTAGTATGCGTTCTCTTATAGCAATAAATAATAAAAAGTATTATGTATAAAATGCTTTTTTTTCATTTTAACAAATTTTACTTTGACTTTTTATCACACAAAAGCACTTAAGCATTAGTGTGCTTAAATGCTTAGCACTAAAGCCTTTAAGCTTAAGCAAAAAAACTACTTAAGCATTATTCCCCTTGGGACAGTAAACACAAAAATTAACTTTTTTTTTTTATTTTTTCCTGCATCTATATACTGGAGAACACCTTTTCTGCATAGGTCGATTTTGAAGTTCCGAGAAAAACATTTCGATGCATCCTACAATATATGTTCGAACTAACGGATTAGATCAGCACATTTTAGGGATGTTTTGAGACGCCTTCTCATCACAGCCCTAATGGGATCTTTTAGAGAGAGAGAGAGATCTAGTACATTACTGTTGAAATGTAAAAATAATATTTTAACAGGAATATATGTCAGGATTTTGTGAAAGGAATGGCAATACTAGTGGAATTTAATATCTTCTACATACCACCATGATGTAAGGGTGTCACGGATGACTACCCAAAGGGCTCTCGCTGTCAAATATAGGAAATTCTATTCCATATTTCCTGGTTATTGAATAGCATGATGGATGACAGTCAGGTGAGTATATTAATACGGTTCTGGTTGTTTCCAGACTGTTTGCTTGTAGTTGGGACTCAGCTCAAAGTTGGACTTATTGCTGAGACCGAGTTTACTTCACCTCATGAAATTCATGGTTGAATGCCTCCGGCAACTTTGCGAACATGCCAGGCAGTGAGCAACGATGAGATGTAGTCGGTGCTATGTGCGTGTGTGACTTCCGTGACTTCCCCCCTCCTCGTTCTCTAAAAGTAAATTGTAGTCACACAGGTGTCCCGATAATTCGTCATATCATTGATAAGGAGGCATCAGAGTCTATTGCCAGATTATGGCCACTCATTCGCACCAATATTGCTGACCTCATTTCTAAAGATTGAACTATTTTGAGAATTGATCAGCTCGCTTCCTTCTTCTTGTCTTGATCACTTTGTTTATCAAATAATGGCAACTGCTCATAATATTCGGGAATCCATCTGCAAGGCATTGGTACGTGTTTCGAAGAATGAAATCCGGATGCTTCACTGGAATACACTGAAGCTCCCGTTCGTTTGTTATTGATTATCGTTTGAATATTCTATCGTAAGGCATGGTCCCATTTAGATAACCAATTCTTGTTGTAACTCTATGTTTTAGCGAGTACTGAATGATAGATCTTCTTCAAAATAATTTGTCGTACCTATTCGCATGAATTATTATGCTATATTTATTTTCATATATTAAAAACAAAGCATATTAATAGGAATTCAGTATCTGAATAAAGTAAATTTAACTATATTTTTGACTTTCATAATTTTTACAGAAATGTCTATATATTATACATATTTAAACTTTATTTTAACGAGTGTATTGCTTCATATAACGAAGAAACATTTAGCAAATATTCGTATTCTTGAAAATAATTATTGGAAATCGGGATGGGTTTTGTATTTAATGACATTTTATTAGAACTGATATTTCCCCCATCTTTAGATTATTCCATTTTTTTCAGAATATTTAAATAATAAAACATGTCCAATAAAAGATTCTACATGAGAGCAATCAAACTTAATTTAAAATTTCACAAAATGAAAAAAATATATTAAAATATCAGTCAGAACAATAAAAATAAAATATGAAACTTTTAAGTAATTGCCATCAGTGATTCCAAATTTTTCTTCCAGTGCCTCAAATTCCTGCATCGCATTTTTTTATGTATGTTCAGGTTATTATTATTTTTTTACGCAGATGTGAAAAATAATTGAAATGAAAAATTTGGCAACAGTTTATGCTGATTGAGTCTTATTGATTTATAAATACTTATGGTGTTAGACACATCTAGACAAAAAGCGATGATGATAAAGCAAAAACCCATGTTTTTTAATGAAATATTTTTTTTACTTACTTTAATAAACTCATGCTGTTAAGGATTTTAACAGCCTTTTTCTATAAGCCTAACTCCAAAGGGAAAAAATTAAATTAAAAAAGATTAGAGAACTATATATACAAAAATATATCAAATTGTTTTCACACATGAGAAATTAATAACTAAATATAGAGAGTGTTTTTTTCTCCAGGTATAGAAGTTTAAGTTGGCTTTACTTTCCAAGATGGAGACCGATTTAACAGCTGTCAAGTGATTTATTCTCAGTTTGCTTTGGCAATTCATCATGAATAGACTCACGCTTGAACAACGCTTCCAAATTGTCGTCGAATGGGCCCAAAACGAGATTGCCGTTGTTCCTGATTTTCATAAGCGAATTTTGTTTAGCGATGAAGCGCACTTCTGGTTGAATGGCTACGTCAACAAACAAAACTGCTGCATTTGGAGTGAAGCTAATCCACAAGTGTATGTCGAAACACCGTTACATCCAGAAAAACTGACTGTTTGGTGCGCTTTATGGGCAGGTGGAATCCTTCTTCAAAAACGATGAAGGCCACAACGTTACAGTCAATGATGATCGGTATAGAGCCATGATTACTAACTTGTTCATTCCTGAATTGAACAATCATGATGTCCAGGAGCTGTGGTTCCAACAAGACGGCGCAACATGTCACACAGCTCGTGCCACAATCGATTTATTGAAAGACACGTTTGGTGACCGCCTAATTTCACGTTTTGGACCTGTGAATTGGCCTCCAAGATCTTGTGATTTAACACCGCTAGACTATTTTCTGTGGGGCTATGTAAAGTCATTGGTTTATGCGGATAAGCCACAAACGCTTGACCATTTGGAAGACAACATTCGCCGTGTTATTGCCGATATACGGTCACAAATGTTGGAAAAAGTCATCGAAAATTGGACGTCCAGATTGGACTACATCCGAGCCAGCCGTGGCAGTCCTATGCCAGAAATCATATTTAAAATGTAATGCCACAAGATTATCTTTCGATTAAAAAAAATTCATGTCAATCGAATAATATATCGTTGTTTTATTGTAATTTAAAGTTCTATACCTCTAAAAAAACACCCTTTAGATGCCGCCTTGTAACAGAAAATTTGAATAGATGCATTTTTGGAAATAATCGAAATTAGCCTATGTCCGTTCTTTGATAATGTAATTAAAGATCATAAGAATAATTGTATTAGATCAACTGGCAACAGCTTTTAGTTGCTTTGAGGAATTCAATTGTCAGTTTTAAAATCTCTCAGACTTGATTGTTGGGAGTTTCAAATGCAGGCAATTCGTTAATTCGTTACATCTTCATATTGGAATATAAAATAATACAATAGTGGGATATTAAGGAGCTATATATATTTTTTCATTAAAATTATTGCCCTTCGAAAGAGTCATTTTTTTAGGGAATTCTTTTTTACCCTCGGAAAAGAATGTAAGAAAGGTAAGGTAAGGAAATTTAGCTGGTTCATTTATTTCAATTATGTGTTCAAAACTAAATTATAAAATACTTTAAAAATGCTCATGAATAGAAATTAAATTTGAAACAAATTTCCCATTTCTTTGTAAGTATTTTATCATGCGTGCAAAGTGTAGATGAGAAAATAATCAACCAATTTTATAAAAGAAACATGTTACATGAAGAATATTGCCATTTGTCAGCAAGAAATTACTTTGCGTGAGTAATTTTGATCTGTAAAATTGCTTTAGTCAATAAGTTTCTAACATTCAATAGAAGTTGGATAATAATACTTCAGACGTAAAATAATGTATAAATAATTTAACTTGGGAGAAAATCATGTTATGAATGCATAAAATTACAGCAGTTACCACTACAAACATGTTTTATTTAAGGGAAAGATTTTTAAAATTCAACTGTTTGCGAATGTTATGATGGACTTAATTTCGACCAACTATAAATTAAATCTACTGGAATGTATGCCAGGAAAAAAATTGAGGAAATGATAGATGATAGGGTAGAATACACTATGAAATCATATACATAACCTAGAAGTACACCAAGAAAAGTTTAAAAACCATTGTGTTACGAAGTATAATAGGAAACAAAAATGTCTTCAAAACTTAATGCCCCTTTTACAAAATTAACCTTTCGTTTTTACATAAAAACTTGATGTTGTATCTGTTTTTCCCAAAAAGTATTTTTTTCATACTTATCAGAGAGTATAAAAATTATTCTGTTTTCGTCCAAAAGTATTTACAAATGTATTTTCATTGATAATTTTAATTCTGACTTTGTAAATAGTGCGAGAGTATATCCTTACATATTAAGCTATGAAGAAAATAATATTGTAATAATATCATTCGGTTTATACTATTTTTCTCATGCTTAAATTTTAAAAGTAGAATAAATCTTCATAGCTAATATCAAAATCTTGCATTTTTATCTTTGTGTTAATAATATTTTATTATTTAACAGGAAAAGATTCTCTCAAGATGTGCTTCCTTGCAAACAAAATAATTTTTTTCATTTAATATGTATAATGAGGTTTAAAATTCGGTTTTGTTTGTTAAAATGTGTTAAATTTTTTTTTGTGTATAAAATTTTAAATGGAGCACTATCTTAAAATTTATCGTTTGAGGAAAAGGGAATATGATTACTTCGACTCAAAAAGATTAATACAAGGACGTGATGTTCCGATTCTCGTCTGTTAGTTTATTCAAGCAAACTTTGAAATGTATTCATTTCACTTTGAATTTTAATTCGCTTGTTTAGTTTAGTAAAAAATTGGAACAATTGTGCGTATGTGAGTGCATAATACTCACAATTTAGAATAAATTATATGATAACATTGTTTATATATATATATATAGATATGTTCTGGTCCTTAGCATTCTACGAATTTGTATTCGTCATAGCGAGTGGAATTGTGGAAATTAAAATGTGTGTTGCAATTTTGGAAAGGAAATGTTATACATCCGTGGGAAGTTGTTAACCCTATTAGTATTAGTGTCATTATAATAAAGTTAGATTTTTTTTTTCAAATAGTGACACAAATGAAAAATATAGTTTATTTTTTAATCTGGGAAATTTTAGCAAAACCTGCAGATAATTTTACGCGAGGAAATTAAAAATATCGTTAAAGAATAAACATGCTATTAAACAAATCAAAATAATATCACTTTTAATTTCCATTGCATAAAGTTTCATTAATTTCACAATATTTTAAATAGTTTGTTGGTTTTATTCTAATTATGATCACTTTAGAATTCTGTCTGTTTGCAAAGCGTATATATTCTTAAACTTCTCATAGTACATGCATGTAAACATATATAGGAGAAGGTTGGCTGGCCAAAAACATGTTTAAACCTGCATTCTTGGTTCTTAAGGCCAAGAAATCGCTATTATACTACTGTGGCAAATATTTCTTGTTCTGTCTAGTTATACTTAGGTTTGCGACTACTTTTATATATTATTATGGATTATATGTACTTTTATATTTCTTGCTGCATGGAGCCTAAATGCAGAGGAATTTTGTAAACTACTTGTTTTTCCACAGTAATAAGCAAGTTAGCTTATAGCTTAATTTTGAATTCTTAAGAGATTCTAATTATTGCTATTGTAAATATTTTTGCCTTTTCACTATTTTTATTGTTACCTATCATAAGTTAAACATTGTAATACTTTGCTTTTTTATATCCAAGACTTGTGTATTATTTTTGAGTGTAATTACGTATTTATAATATTTACTCCTTTCCAATGGCATTGTAGTATAGATAATACAGTTGAACCTGTTTTTGTGCAGTAGATAGGGACCATATAAAAAAATCGCACAAAAATATTCAAAAATTTCATAAATTCTTATATATAACAAGCTAATTCGTGGAAATACAACAAAAAAACTTTTTTTTATGCGATGGATAGGGACCGCATAAAAAAAGTCACATTTATAAAATATGCCAATTATTTACGAAATTTATGTAAGAGTAATTCCATAACAAAATAAATAATTAAATATTTCACATGGAAACCTTTCAAAAACATATAGTTTCTCATTGTATATACGGATAAGTCTTTCAAATGCACATGCATAATTCATTGCTACTCATCGTAATGAATAAGTTCAGAATTGCTTCCATCACTTGAAGATGCAATTTCAATTGATTTATTTTTTGGCAACATAAAGCAAAAGATAAGTTCTTGTGACGAAGGACGGGTGGTCAGTTGCTTGTAAATGTCGCGATAACCAGCTATACATGATTGTAGCCCTTTTTGGAATTTTATACTCCTTTCTTAACTGGTATCTATTTTAAGAAAATTCTTTTTCAATTTGTTGGAAAGCTGGATCCGTGCATATTTTTATCCGCTCTCATAGAATCTGGCTTCTTGTCCGTTTTCATAATATATCAATTATTGATAATGTCACTGTAATTAAAGCTTCGTCTTCAATCAAGCGCAGGCTGCTGGAGCGTTGAGAAAAAGGAACTGAATGCGCATTGTCGGGAGACTGTTTATAACAAATGAAAAGAGCGTCTTGAAGTGTCTACATTTCAGTGACGTAACGTACACCACCGCATCTTGGGGGGAGGGGGAGGCAGGACTCTAGGGGACCAATGCCTGATTTACGCTAAATACGTATTTACACAATTTACAAAATATTAAAGGCAAAACCTGACTTTCAGGGGGAAGGCGGGTCCTAACGTGTTCCGTTACGCCACCAGTGAAAAGATAGAAAACATTACAGTGGTACCAAAGCCATTGAAATTCATATCACGCATAAAAAAATATCGCACATAAAAAAATCGCGCAAAAATAAAATCTACCAAAAAATCGCTCAAAAAGGAAATTGCATAGAAAAACACCACACAAAACAAGTTAGACTTTATATAAAGGGTGTTTTTTTAGAGGTATAGAATTTTAAATTGCAATAAAACAACGATGTATTATTCGATTGACATGAATTTTTTTTTATTCGAAAGATAATCTTGTGGCATTACATTTTAAATATGATCAAGCAAGGCGTAGATTCGTCGAATGGGCCCAAAACGAGTTTGCCGTTGTTCCCGATTTTCATAATCGAATTTGTTTAGCGATGAAGCGCACTTCTGATTGAATGGCTACGTCAACAAACAAAACTGCCGCATTTGGAGTGAAGCTAATCCACAAGTGTATGTCGAAACACCGTTACATCCAGATAAACTGACTGTTTGGTGTGCTTTATGGGCTGGTGGAATCATTGGTCCATACTTCTTCAAAAACGATGAAGGCCACAACGTTACAGTCAATGGTGATCGGTATAGAACCATGATTACTCACTTTTTCATTCCTGAATTGAACAATCGTGATGTCCAGGAGCTGAGGTTCCAACAAGACGGCGCAACATGTCACACAGCTCGTGCCACAATCGATTTATTGAAAGACACGTCTGGTGACCGCATAATTTTACGTTTTGGACCTGTGAATTGGCCTCCAAGATCTTGTGATTTAACACCGCTAGACTATTTTCTGTGGGGCTATGTAAAGTTATTGGTCTATGCGGATAAGCCACAAACGCTTGACCATTTGGAAGACAACATTCGCCGTGTTATTGCCGAAATACGGCCACAAATGTTGGAAAAAGTCATCGAAAATTGACGTCCAGATTGACTACATCCGAGCCAGCCGTAACAGTCCTATGCCAGAAATCATATTTAAAATGTAATGCCACAAGATTATCTTTCGAATAAAATAAAAATCATGTCAATCGAATGTTGTCATCGTTGTTCTATTGCAATTTAAAGTTCTATACCTCTAAAAAAACACCTTTATATTAACGGAGAGAGAGATCGTCAACGGGCCAGCGAAACTCATCCTGTGGCCAGCGCGGGTATCTCACCGGACCTATCTGAGTGGACTTATAGTAACCTCTGTTACATTAACAAATTCTTTTATTTTGGAACAATGCATTAAAATTTAGAGAGAAATTCTACGAATCATGTAATCCAATATATTAGTCTTTCTATCAATGTCATATTGTTATGAATAGCGAGATAATTTTTTTTTCTTTTTTGTAATTGTAACGGATAGTGATAACAATAACTGTAGAGTGGTGACCAGTTTATGGGTGAACTAATTTTTAATAAACCCTTATTTCTTTCAAACAAAAAAATAACTAATGAAAATTGAATGTTTGAAGACGATTGGTATCTTGATTGTTTCTTAATGAAAAGCAAACATGGATCAATAACTCATTTGATTTGCCTTGAATATGTTACATTTAAAAAATATAGTTTTGCTACTCACTATACCCCTAAGCAAAAATCTTTAAATTTCTCTTTTTCTTGAGGAATTCTTTCAAGACGAGATAAATTAGTTTCCTTAAAACAATCTTTGCCAACTGGGTAAAAATGTAGTAAACCTATTTTTGGTGAGCTGAGTTTTATATAGTTTCACGTAGTTTTAAAATGAAATCCAAACATACGAGTTTTAATATTTTGATCAATTTTCCAGATGTCAGCGTGGTTAGGACGCTGAGTGCTTTGCCGTTGGTATTTCGGAGAAGGTTTGGATGTTTATAAATGCATACTATCTTTGCGGCATGGAGGCACTCTGAATACTCGTAGGGGAAGAGAAGTTGAACGCCCCCTGACCACCCCAGGTGTTTGCCCTCAAAATTAGGGTGGAATGGATCCAAAAGGTACTGTCTCCTGGATTGTGCTCAAAACTGCAACTAACGACAGACATACATGGAAATATATGTCTAACCTAATTGGATGTATCTATCTAGCATCTTGCCATGATACATTTCATGAGACTCGATCTGATACCGTCGATCGGGTGGGATTAGAAACAACAACACAACATGCACACACGTTTATATACACATATATATAAAAGGAAAACAAGAGTAAGATTCATATAATATATGTGGGTTAATATTTTAAAGGACTTTTATTCATAATAGAAAAATATAGCTATTAATAAGTTATGAAAGCGATTCTTAATTACAAGACCTTTGTGGTTGTCAGTTTGTACATGCACTCTCGCTACAAATTAAATTGAAAAAAAAGTAAAATTTCAAGTTATACTAAATAGAATTAGATTCAAATGTAACGTAATCATAGATGGAGAAAAGGGGCAGCTTCTGTGATCAAAAGACTGGAGCACCAGAAGTTAGAAGTCTGACTTGGCTCCTTCACATGCAGGCTTTAGCTGAGCATAATGCCTTCGTGCCTAAGCCAGGATAATAAATTCTCAACGTTCTTCTTCCAATCCGCACATTACCACCCACGTCACGGTGAGGCAATCTGCAGGATATGAGGTGGGTTCTTTTCGGGAGGTTCACTTAAAAAGGATTGTGTCTCATGTAGGTATCTATGGTAAGGAGACAGCTAACATTTTTGCCAAAGAAGAAGATAGTGAGCCATTGGTCGTCCCTAACTTACTGATTTACCTAGCATTATTTTCGAAGGCACAAAGTCTAATGGCACCATCTGGACAATTTTACCTGTGCACGAGTAGTATCAGGGAATACGTCATCGAGGTGTTTGACCTCTTCAATGCAACTGACATGAGCAAACATCTTTTAGTAGATTAATCAGTGGTCACCTTAGATCATTATACTAAACCAATGGTAGCAATATATTCTCAACCTGTACCAAGTTTTGCAGTGTCCAGACTACTCCTGAACACATCCTAGTGATGTCTGGCACTAGACAAGCAAGACCTTTATTCTTCACCAATGCTCGTCTTGGACTTTTTAAGAGTAAACAAGATCATTACCTAATTTAGCTCTGCTAAGTATTGGAGATTAGCAACAATAACAACAGCAGACTCAAATCTGATTTGTCATGTTAAGTTTGTGATCGTAATATTTTATAAATATATTTAATATAGTCTCTTTTGTGAAATTATGGATCAATACACAATACTTTATTTATTAAATAAAACCATTGAAATAATCGAAAAAGCTTTATTAAAAGCCATCTTTTAAATTAAATATAAATGTGTATATTTGTATGTAATGAATGGTATGAATAAAAAGTAACATAGAAGGCATAGATTTCAATGCTTATCACTGTGGAAATAAAAGATAACATTTTCCGCATAGTCCATTATGCATAAAAGATCAGATATACCTAAATTTCTTATCATCAATCTAATATAGAAACTTATTTCCTTATGTTGGAGAAAATTTCAAAGCAATTGAGACAATTTTAGAATTGATTCAATTTTTAGGAATAGCTTAATCTTGCACATCAACTTCCTTTCTTCAAATCAATAAAGTTACCATCATTGTTTTTTTGTTATCTCAAATGGAATTTTATCAAGAACTTTCTAATACCTTTATACCAACCTACAGTGATTAATCTGTTTTTAACATTGCGCCACCAGCATTCAATCAAATTGGTATATATTCTTATTCCACAATACACAAAGAGAGAGACTTTCTGTTTGTCTGGGTTTTTGATAAGAAAGGTTAGTGGTAAGTATATTTCTTTGTGTCATTGTTATCTGAGCTTAATTCCTTCACGCTGTATTCGTATTAAGTGTAGAGTAATTTGAGTTGATTTGGTAACTCTTTCAATGGTCAGTCTATTCCGCATCATTGTGTGAAATTATTTCATTTTCCATGACAAGAGTTCATGACTCATTAAAACGATTAAGGGCTTCTCAGTTGTTGCTAATTTTTAGCCATTTCCTGTGCTCTAATTGTCTTGAATCTTTAAGTAGCATAGTGCATTTGGCATGTGATAAATTGCTAACAAGAATAACAAGATTCAAAATTTTCAGGGACCTATTTTTGTAACATTTGGGTAACAAAATTCAAATTTAAAAATGAAAAAAAACGAATTTCTCTTTATAATTTCGTTTTAAAATCTTTTTCTTTAATCCAACTCATTGGTTTATATAAATATTTAGTTGATGAAAAAAAAAGGGCAAAAAGGATTGCTCAGATTTGTGACAAACTATTTGCCTTTTTGTTGTGTCCAAAAGTTTAAATTAAAAAAATTCCTGTAAAATTCCCTTTATTGGACATATTAAACTCAAAAACTTTTTGAATCATTATAACACTAATTAATATCAGATATGTAATAAAAATAAAATGCATTAAAATAAAATAAGAAATATGTATAGTATATACGTATACCTTCGTGTATACGTCACAGCTGGACAATTTCTTAAGATGGCCTCTTGGTAGCTGATAAGGAATTTTGTTTTCTTTAATAAAGAGACAGTTCCTAATTGATGTCGTTCGAAAGCTTGGGCAGCTTACGCAGCAGAGGTCAGCTGAGAAAACGAAACAGAGAGTGAAAGAGAAGGCAAATGCATTCAGGCCTTCATTGTTTTTTGAAAAAAGAGGAATCTCAAATTTTTTCTGCTAATCAGAGAGTTGATAGTAGAAGTAATTAATTCACGAAAGTATTGGTTGGAATGAACTGGATTGAAACCACATCAAAAAGTAAAAGTTATACTCTATGATGTGGCTCTCCATTTTTCAAACATCTTTCCACGCACAATCGCACAATACGCAACACACACGTGCATGCACACGCCCATTCATACAAACATACGCACACGAACACACACACGCACGCGCGCACACACGTATACTCACACACATTCACACAGGCGCACACTCACACTCTCAAGCACACACGCACGTATACTCATACACATTCACACAGGCGCACACTCGCACGCACACACACGTATATTCACACACATTCACACAAGCGCACACTCACATGCACGCTCTCACACACGCACGCTCTCACACACACGCATCACACACACACGCACGTTCTCACACACACGCACGCTCTCTCACACACACGCACATTCCCACACACTCTCACACACACGCACACTCACACACACACACTCTCACACACATGCATAGTTGATATTACTGCGCAAAATCAAATACTTTGGATTTTATTTTTCTCTGTAATATCAACATTAGAGTTGATATGATTTGAATTTTATCTGCATCGCTTAGTACGACGTTGTTGTTGTTGTTTTCTAATGCCACCTGTCTGACGTAGTCAGATCGAGGCCCACGAAATTCATCGTGGCATGGGCAAGAGGTACGCCTGTCGTTGGCCTTGAGCACCATACAGGTGACAGTACGATTTAGCTCGGCGAAATTCCCCGAAGGGACGATAGATGGCGACACGACTTCTATCTCCTCCTCCACAATTTCTGCATGTAGACTGAAGGGGAGGGAAATATTCTCCAGTCCCTGCGCTCGTGATTAAGCCCACAAGACTACGGACCCACTGATTTAACGAGCACGTACTCCGTGTGTACTCGGAGGGTGTTTGGTGGCATCCGGCATCGAACCCAGGCCTTCCGGTCTGGAGTCCGATGCTCTAACCACTAGGCTACCCACGGCCTAAGTACGACGTAATTAGTGTTTAGCGTGTGTCACGAAAAGTATATATATATATAAATAGATAGATAGATAGATAGATAGATAGATAGATAGATTTAATACTATCTAGAGAAGTTGGGATTTGTGATTTGAGGAAAGAGGCACACAGCTCAATGTTCTTTTTTTAATAGTTATTTGGCTTTAGATGAAAAATTCGATTTATAGAAGACCTTTAGAGAAAACTCATCATTTACTAAATTATTATTTTCAAAACCTTTTCCTTGTCTTTTTTAAAAATCTGTCATCATGAGATGCAAATTTTTCTCAAGAAAATTATGCGGAAATTAAGGCATCCACAGCATTGTTGTAGAAACTCTAAATCTTTTATTTTCTCAAGATCGTTTTGAAGATGTGTTCTTTATTCATATCTAAATGTTCTACCATATTATTAATGATTTATCTAATATTACGTCTGGAAAGGGAAATTTTCAAAATCTTTCCTGCTGTGTGGTTCTGTAATGTAAATTTACACTCATGATAGTTAGATCATTTCTAATCTATCAAAATTATTAGCTATGTAGTAGCTAATTTATGAGTCTATTAAGCCTGAATAATACATAAACTCAATCCCGTATCAGCGGTTTTATTTAAATATGGTCTTTTCCTCATTTGTGAGTTTTCATTATATAATTGGCAAAACATATAAAAATATATTTTGACAGTGATATTCTTTCTTTCCTTCATGGAAAACTCGATTCTTCAATGGAATAAAAGTTATTAAACTATTCTTGCTTCCTCCTTGTTTCAAAAATCAGTTACATAGGAGAAATAATTATGATGCAATCCTAATTTTCCCCTTTTAAATGAATATGCTACTTTATATAAGTCTTAGCGGTGTTTCTTGCAAATGGCTTTTGTTGTAGGGGAGTTTCTTTAATTTATCATTGAAAAATTAACTTATTTTTCCTGTACTTCTTTTGATATAAAGGGAATCTTTGGATCCATTTTAGTTATTGATTGAATTTTCATCCAAGCTCTTGGTTTTAAGAAACAATTTTACATCGAATATATTAAAAAGGATATTATCTTTAAAACCTCATAGTATTATTAAAATTATTGTTAAAAGTCTTTATCTGTCATAAATTAAAAATGATTTTGGTCAAGAGAATATACTTTCTCAAAGCTATCTGTCATAAATTTGATTTTGGTCAAGAGAGAGAGAGAGGTTCCTTATAGTATCTTTTAAAAATTATTGACATTCATTTAGAAATATGTCTATCACAATTTTAGAATCACTTCTTTAGAGTAATTGAACTAGAAAACAATATCAACATTCACTGTTGCTTTGTAATATTTTTATGGTTTGCATCCAAAATATTTAAAAAGCATTGGAGTTTAATTGTATTAATCCAACTGTTTATAAATACCATATCATGAACCACTTAAATGCAAAATTAAGTGGACTCCAATTCAAAAGCTTATTAAATGCTATAAAGTTAAAACACTGCTAAAAATTAACTAATAATTTATTTAGTTTTAAACTGAAAAATTAACTGCAGCAACTAATAACATTATTAGGCAGCTGGCCAACTGATTATTGCGTGGCTTGGAAAGGAAATGGCTGGAGTTCAAAGTTTCATCTTTCTTTTTTTATTCGCCATCCAATCACTGTTAACTTGTCGATTCAAGGAATCTGCATATCTCAGTTGAAACCTCACATATTTAAATTCAAGTTTTTTTTTAATTTTTAAAATTTTTTTAAATGGTAAATTATGATTCACTTCTGCTTACCATGGTGGTTTGAATGCAACTGAAGGTACAAATAATGATGTATTAAAACTAAAGTAAAAAAAATAGTAATTTCTAACAAAATTTAAAAAAAGTAGGTTCATTAAATAGCTTTTGAGTTTTAAGGGCGTAAATATAGTTTCAGAACAATAAGATATTAATGTGTTTAATCGAATTATATAACGCGCGGTCACATTTTTGAATTTCCAAATTTGGAAGTTTTGAAAACAAGTTTCACCTAAAATGAAATAAATTGAAAATATTCTAGAAAATATTCTTAGCTCCAAAAAATGTCTTTTTGTAATAGATAGGTATCAAATTTTATATCGCTCCTTTAGAAGATTATATAGCATGTGTCGAATCTAATATATTTCACAAGAAGGAAAAAGTATGACCGTTATTGATCAATCCTTTTCCTGTTAGTGATCTTATCCTATCATAGAGTGAATTATCTTGCCAACAGTGACATTTGTTATTTCGAATCCTCATCCTGAAGCGATGATTCTAATCTAGAAGAGAGGGGAACCATTCAGGGTAACTTTAGTAACACTGCTCGAAAGTGAAGTATTATCTCAGGGAAAAAACGTTACATTTTCTCCCAGCATCGAACAGAAAGAAAGAAAGAAAGAATTTAACTCAAAGATGTGTGTGTGTGTGCTGCTGTCATATAAAAAGGAAACTGATAAATGCTTCCGCTATCTCACAGCTTATCGAAAAATCTTCTCTTTCCCTCTCTCTCTATACGGATTTCTGCAAAAAAGTGTTTATACTTAAATATTCATCTTTAAATCTCTCTACATAATCTCTATCGCATATATACAGTCGAACCTCTATATAACGAAATCGCTAAAACCTGGAAAAAAGTTCGTTATATAGAGGTTCACCTTTTAATATATTTTATAAACCACATAAAACAAATTTTAAATTCATAAACACTATATATTACAAAAGTAATTATTCACACCTTTTTTTAAAATTAATATATTTTTATTTTATATATCTTACCCATCAAAAAGAATGAAAGAAAGAAAATCGAGAAAAAATGTCGAAAAATTCACTGTATTTTCAATATTAAGAAAATAATTTTATATTAAAAATAATGATTTTTTTAAGGACATTTTATGATTTAAAGCGAACAAGTAATATTAAAAATGCATTATTTTATAATTAGAGCATGGGAACACAGGACAAATCCACTGGGGGTGAAAGAGGATATCGAGAATGTTTCTAGTGAACTGGGAAGGGGGGTTAAAATTTTCACTTCTTGGATGAAAAATCCAGAACTCTATGACTCTAGGCGAGTTAGGATCTAATAAAACCAGTTCAAGGTTAATGACCATCATAAAATGTATTAAAGGGAGAATATCTTGAAATTTTTTCAGAAATAATTTTAAAAAAAAGGGAGAACTAAAATTGAATCACAAAAGAAAAAGTTCGTTATATAGAAAATGTATTTCGCTATAGAGATTATTTTACGAAGAAAATCATGTGAAATGTTCAAGGTTCCAGGAAAAAGTTCGCTATATAGAAAAATTCGCAAAGAGGTTTGTTATATATATATATATATATATATATATATATAGGTTCGACTGTATATGCATGTATGTGTGTGTGTATAAGGCGTGTTCAAATGAAAGTGATTCGAAGCTTCGTATTCGAATAGTTTTCAATGTATTTTAGTGAAACAAAAGCTATAGTAAAGATATAGGATATCATGCACGCGCGTGCCCAAGCAGATTAGTGATAACTGCATTCATAAGGAAGTAGCACAGTGCTTCTCAAACTTTCAATATACGCGACCCACTATTCAATCATCATTTTCATGGCGCCCCCCCCCTCCATACAATAACAATGTATTGAATTCAATAATGCTATACATTGACACTAAAGCTACAATATACGACTTTAACATTTTTTGTGCCACCAACGTATATAAATGTCTCGCTCAGCCAAATCATTAATTTTCTGGACGTATATATACGTCTTTCCGAAATACGATCTTTTCTGTGCAATGCTATTCATAAAATTATTCCGAGGGCTGTGGAAATGCAATGAAAGACCTTGACAGTGTTTGCGAAGGATTTACTTATTTCAGAGGATTTGCTTATTTATTTTTCATCATCAAAATACGCTCGTCTACGTGGTAAACGGTGACGTAACTTTTAATCAGCAGTTAAGGAATTAATTATAAACCGTGCAAATTATCAAGATAAGTGTTAATACAAGTTCATGAGGTCATTGAAAATTATCAAACTTAGTACTGTTTAGTTAATTATGAAACACATTGATCAGTAGTGATACATTTATAAGTGTATTACATCAGTGTAAATGTGTATGTTTTTTTATTATGTCATCATATATTTTGCTTTGCTTTCTTTCAGTAAATTAATAATCTTTAAATAACCTTTTGTTTTCGTCTTTTCTATATGCTCGCGCCCCCCTTGTAGAATTATCACGCCCCCAAGGGGGGCGCGTCCCACAGTTTAAGAAACGCTGCAGTAGCATTCATTCGAAAATAGCTGATGTGGATGCAACTGTGTCCAAAATGAATCAGCGAACTGATCCATTTTGGCAGAAAGTTTTTAAAATTGTAAGGGTGTAAGCCAGTGCGTATTCATTGCAGAATGCGTGGTCATTGAGTATTTTTTGAGAATTATTTTTCGACATGCAAGGACTCGGAGTGATAGGAGCCAGAACTTTCCATGAATGCCTAACGGTACACCCAAACACATGATAGGCTGCCTATGACTATATATATATATATATATATATATATATATATATATATATATATATATATATATATATATATATATATATATATATATATATATATATATATATATATACACTCAGGAACATTGAAAATAGCAACCCAAGAAGAAAGCATCGGGTTGAAATGAAATTTAATACACATAATGACACAAATGAGAGATTCACTTGATCTCAAAAACGAGACAATTAAACGAATACAGGGTGTGCAATGACACAAGTACTGGGCAACTTCTATAGCGCGTTGGACCACCTCCAGCTGCAATGCAGGCCACCACACGGTTCGGCATTGAATTGATTAGACACCTTATGTTGTCCTGAGGCAGATGAGCCCACAAATCTTGAACAGCCAACTCTAAATCATGTACAGAGTGACACGATGGCTTCTGCCGTTTTAGCTGATCCCACACGAGCTCTACAGGGGACAAATCGGGGGTCGGCCATGGAAGAGTCTGAAAATGACGTAGGAAGTCTTGAGCAACTCTTGCTGTATGCGGACGAGCATTATCTTGCTGGAAAATTTTGCCCCTGGGAGACCATTTAGGAAAGGTCCTACATGGGGTCGAAGAATATCATTAACGTAACGTTGGCCCGTTAAGGTTCCACGCATTACAATTAAAGTGGACCGGTTATCATAGGCTATGGTCCCCAAACCATTACACCAGCTGTGCGGGCAGTGTGACGTAGAACAGTGTGGGGGAATTGTACCGCTCACCAGGGAGCCTCCACACCCGTTATCATCTGTCCCCCAAACAAACCGGGATTCATCACTAAACACAACCTTTTGCCAATCTGTGACATTCCACGTTGATTTGGCTTGGCACCACTGTTGACGCTGTTGCCGATGTTCCGGTGTTAAAGGGAGTGCACGGAAAGGGCGCTTGGATTTAATATTTGCTTCTGCAAGGTGTCTGGAAATTGTTTGTGGAACAATTGCTACGCCTACGTCTGCTCGTATCGTTGAACGAGTCATTGGGGGGTCCACAAGTGCTTACCGCATGATCCTACAATCCTCTCTCCTCGTGGTCTTTCTGGTTGCTCCAGACCCGGTTTTCCGCGCGTGGGTACCTTCTCGTGTCCACTGCTTTCAACAATTTCTAACGGCACACTCCGAACGATCCCCCTAGCCAGCAACACGGCGCGTCGACCAGCCTGCAGTTTTCATCCCGGTGATCAGGCCTGTCTCAAACTCGCTTAACTGTGAGAAATATCTTCTAGCACGTTTACCTGGCTTATCAAAGTCGTCCTACAGTCGGCGGGTAATCGTCACGTTTATGAATCTTCGAATTTGCGCTGGCTTATATAGCACCCTCTTCCTGATTGTAGCGCCACCTCGGTGTGTATGAGCATGTGTATTGGCACAAAACTTGGATCATTTGCATATCACATTACGCTGTACTTATTTGCAAAGCTTCGCGATTGTACTTAGCTTCCTTCTTGGGTCGCTATTTTCAATGTTTCTGAGTATATATATATATATATATATATTTCTAAGTTTTTCCTTTCATTTGAATACAGCATGATATTCTTCTAAGTAAATTATCTAAAAAAACCCGACATAGTCGGATTATATTATTGAACTGTAAGCTACGATCCTTTTATTCTAGAAATGACTTTAAAACTTTTTCTTGATCGATTTATTTCTAAATTTAAAATCATAAACTAAAAATATCATTTGCAAATTATTTTCTTCCTCTCTCTTTTGTTTATCTTTTTATATAATGTATTGCATCGGAAATTATTCAATGCAGCTTTCAGTTTCACTTCATAAGAAAATTGTCTACATAATATTATCACTCAACCAGTTTTTGGACTAATGTTATATTCATAAATTCTTATTTCTACTTTTTTGCTGGATACATTTGTTAAATGGTGTTTAAAATGTAATTTAAACTTCCCGTTTACAAATTTTTAATTTCAGATTTTATTTCTATGTTCTTATACGATTTCTGATTTGCATTTTAGTTATTGTTTCAGATTTAGACTCACGTTTTCATCTCCAATGGAATAAATATCAATGCTCATTTTTAACTCTTCGATTACAATGCTCTCTTTTATTTTCCTTTAAGGTAGTAACATTATTTACCTCCTTCTGTTAATTTGCTTATTAATGAGGTACTTATTTATGATCTTAAAAATATCATCAGGTTTAGCCGATAACTTGAGTATGTGTAAGGTAATTTTATGTTCGAACATGCTATTGAGTTCAGTGTACTCTCCTTTACTTCAGATTAATAGTCTTCTATTTCCTTGATGATCTTTTGACAGTTTACGTAAGCGAAACACCTTCGAAAACTTCAACCATAGTAACTTTTCACAGCAATGGATTCATTCTCGGTTCCAAATTTAAAAAGGAAATTTAAACTGCTATCGAGTACTTTCTATGTCGAAAAATTACTTTCAACTATAGAAACTTTACTTTCTTTAGTCGAAAAGTTGATATAGTTTGAAAAATTTTGAGTCCTATTTTTTAAAATCTATTGTATAAAATTAAAATTTCAAATTAAGTGTTGTAGGAATGGATTTGTGCTCTTTTTTATATCCATCCTACATTCACCGCTGATGTGATACCAAGAGAGTCCGATCTACCTCACAAAGCAGTTCGAAGATAACGCGCCCATGGACCAATAAGACGATAGAGCGGGAAACGACAAGAAATGAGACGTTAATGCGGCAAACCAGACAGAAAATGAGATGAACAACAAGACGATGCGGACGAGATAAACGCCTCTTGGAATCCAACGAATTATTTTTGATGATGATTTCATTACATTTTACTTACCTTTAGCCATCTCTTGTAAATAAATTTCCCTTAATAAATGTATACCTAATAATTTGGCCGTTGTCACTTTCTATAGTATTATATATTTTCTTTTGTCCTAAAAATATCTATGTAAACATAGTAATATTTAAGAAATTAAGACTACTTTACGAATAAATGTAATTTTGAAGAATAAAACATAATAAACATATACATATACATTTTAACGTAAGCACTTTTTATACTGAATGCAACATTAAGAGGACACAATACGATTCAATTGACAAAAATCGGTAAAAAAATCAAATCTAATTTTTTTAGCTTAAATTGTCCATTATATACTCTTCTATGATCTCACAAAATTTGAAAACTCTTAAATTAAAAATTATATGCTTATAATTATGATAGCGTTGGCGTTCATTTTTACATTCACATTCCCTTGGCAAATCAAAACTTATCTCAGAAAGATAAAATAACTAGTTTGTCTTGATTTAAAATGCTAATGTTTTTTTCTATTGTGCCTAAAGCTTTGAATTTTTTTACTTATTGCTAATAGTACATGTAAAAAAAGTTAGTATGCATTTTTGAATTAAAGCAATACTTATTTTCTTTAAAATAATTGAACTCAGAATTTATATATTTTCAAAGAATTTTCAATAAGCATTCATAAAAAGAAGTATTGTACGCATATCTATCATGCTTTGCAAAACCTATACCAACTTTTCTTACTCATAGTTTGAGGTGCTTTAAATCAAATTTCATGCGTATACGTACATTTTTGTAGGGGAGGGGTAGCATTTTAAAATCACTTCACAAATTTTAAGTTTTTTCCTTAAAAAATTGAATGGAATTTATTAAATTGAACTTTTTATGAAATTTTGAGCACAAAATCATTTTTACATAGTATACATACACAGAAGGAAACCAAAAAAATTTGAAAATCTTTAAATTAAAAATTTTTGCGTTAATCGTACCATGTCCCCTTAAAAATTAACTACATAATTATTTAAAAAACATAAATACTTCACAACTCCCTTAGAAAAATGTTCTGGGGATATATTCAACACAAAGGGTGTTTTAAATAACTTTGAAATAACTGAGTTGTTCAAAATAATTATATTTTTCCTATACATATCTAATAAATAGATCTAAAGAAAATTAAAAACATAATGTAAACTCTAAATATGGTTTAATATATAGTTATTCACATCATTTGGTAGCTTTCATTTCATTAAATTAATTGCTACTTGGGAAAAAATATCATGTTTCATTATTTTAACATGTTTGCAATTCTTTCAATATTTTTCAACCCAAAGTTATAATGTCAGTGTAATGAAATTTAGAAATTGTAGGTTAGCATGATTTAATTGTTCGAGCTCAATTAAAAAATGTGTAAAACACGAAGTAGCAAATTTGAATTATAATTATATGTATAAATCCCCTATATACTTACTTAAATAAATATTTAATTTAAAATCTTAAAATTATTCACTTTGTAAGTAACACGTTATTGTTTTTTAGATGTTCAACACATTAATGGATATGATACATAAAAATCTTTTGAGGATATACAATACTTTTTCGGATAAGAAAAATAATTACTGTGTTAAAGTGAATAATACCTGCTCTCTAAATATAATTGTGCACACATTTCAAACATTATATATCTATATCTTCATAACATTCATTAAATTGCTTGTAAAAATTGTGATATCATTTGAGTAAAATCTATTTTAAGATGACTTGGTACCCCCAAAATGGTAGACCTAACGTTTTTTATATTTTTATTTAAACTTATTCTTTGCATTATTATCTTTCGATTGATATATCACTTATGCATGTCGGAAAGTTAGAAGTTGAATAAAGCTTCATTTGAAAACAAATTAGGCACAATTCAGCCACGCCTCCCCCTTTTAAAAAAGCTAAAAAACCGTTTTGGTAAAATAATCTATTTCATAAAGAGAAATAATAACATTAAAAAAAGTATGTGTAATATATAAAGCAAAATATTACCGAGGTAATACAATACAATCATTTTTTTCTTTGTGAAATGTGTGTTTGTAAAATTTTTGATTTGACATTTTATATTAATAATTTTATAATTTTAATTCTTATTCCCTATAAGTTTTTCTCATACAAATGTAATACTTCAATATTATAAGGAGAAAAAAATAAAATTTCTGTCGTGACAGAAAAAAATTTTTTTTTAACATTTTTCTTGAATTTTCTTGTGCAATTAATACTCTCTAAAAATTGATCATTTATAAAAATGTATGGGTTGAAAAATATGAAAATGCAATTATTGTAAAGAAAAATGGATATCTAATATCTTAAAGTGGTATTTTAAGTTTATTTAAGCTTATTATAATTATTTTTTCAGAATTATAAACTTCAAAGTGGTTTTTCTCAGTTTGTGTTTTTCGAAACATTAGTGCATTCAAAATGCTACTCCTTCCACAATTATTTACCTATCCCTTCCATTTTTTCCTGTGTGTTATATATAAAGCATGTAATGAAATTAGGGATCCGTTTTTCTGTAAACTGTGAATCCTTTCTTTTTAAAAAATTAAAATGTAAGAGATGTTGATTTTTAGCATGCATATCAACATTTTATTTCTTTTCTCGAAAACAAATTCAATTATTGTAAAATCGATCCCTAAAGTTGTTTAGTACATCCATAAGAATATTACAAAAAAAAATTTCAGGTCAAAAATTAATATTTACAAAAGGTGTAGGATTTTGAAATTTTCCAAATTTTCTTCAAAAAAATTAAATTTTTAAAATTGTGTGAATAATATGTGAAAAATTTCATCTCGTATCATTTTCTTGAATAGAAATATTATATAAAATGCTAAAATATAACTTTTATATACATAAATGAAGAAAGTTATTCGAAGGGTACTAAGTTCTCTTAACTAAATCAACATACTTCGTTTATTATTATAAGATATTCTTGGTTTAAAATTATTGTTTATCGTAACATAAATGAGAAACTACTTTTTTTTTACTACTTAATATTATAATTTCGTTCGATTTATCTTCCTGTTTTTCCATTTCTTATAATGCTGTGTTTAAAATTAAATTATTCTGAGAAAAATAAAATGTTCCTTTCGTTTAAAATATTGTAATTCTAATTGAATGCAATAAAGCCCTTTGTAGAAGAAAATTAAAAAAATAATGCTTCATCTTAAGATCCAATAATAATAGTTTTTAAACGCAAAGTAAATGAAGATATCTAACAGTAATACATTTTACTATTGTTCTTATAAAGGTTTTTGTATTCTAAATATTAGATATTATATAATCCTCAATAGAACGCTTACTTTTTATAAAAGATATCACATTTTGAATCAACCAGTTTTACATTTGCATGTCTGATATCTTTAAATTGAGGGGCTCGAAAATATTAAGACGTCTCGGGGTTGTTAACTTTGTCTCGAGTGCTGAAAATATAAACAATTTTCAAACAGATATAACTTTTTGAAATTAAAATTAAATAACACATTATTTATAAAGAAATGAGGATTAGAAAAAGAGTAAAAAGTTTGAAATATAACCATACTATTAAAAATTATAAGCATATAAAAATAAGAATCATTTCTGTAAGAAATATTAATTTTTATATTGCGCATTATTTTTCTAAAACAGTGACTCTAATCACTAGTAATAAGTTGATTTATGAAGTTAAATGTATCCTTACACTGCATCTATTTTTATATAAATAAAATAATTAATTATACTTTTTTAAAAAATAAATAAAAATACAATTTTTAAATTTTTTTAAAAAAATTCAATATTTTACAAATAGTTTGAAGTTTTAAAGATATATAATACTAAAGTTAGGGATGGTTTAAAGAGTATCATGCATTTTTTATTTCTGTAAAGTTTTATACATCAAAGAGGCTATTATTTTATAAAATAGCTCGCGCAAAGTAACAATTATTTAATATTTATTATAGAAATGTTCCTTATTTTCATATGCTTATAATTTTTAAAATTAGGATTATATTTTAAACATTTTGTACTTTTTTGAAACCTCATTCTTTTTCAAATAACGTGTAAGAGATTCGAATTATTTAGTTTTAATTTCAAAGAGTTATATCCATTTGAAAAAGTTTTTATTTTCAGCCCTTGAGACAAAATTAATACCCTTGAGACCAAGTGTAATCTTTGCACATTCTCTTTCAAGTGAAGGATTAAGCATATGCTATCTCATAATTTATTGCGCACAATGTGCATTACTTGCAACATTTTTGCATGTTTTCTACGTGGCGTGCATAAAAACCTCTCATGCATTAGGCATGCGTTGATAATCTTAGAAAAAAATTAATATTCTATCTATGAAAAATGTAGGGCCACCTGAACATTTCTAAAGTCACCTTTCGTCTACATAAATTTGGTCTATAAAATGTTCGTGCGTTTGTTTTTTGAAGATATTCGTACCATATTTTAATAAATTTAGATAAACGTATGTCTTGAACATTGTTTTTTTGTCGAGAGTTTTAGCTCCTTACTGAGATTATTTCTATAATTATAATTTTTTGAAAAGTCCTTTCTGTATAAATCACGCGTCTAGCATCACATGCAGTTTTTTGACGCAGTTTAATGCTTTGAAAGAAATTACTGTCTACTACTCTCCATTAAATTCAATTTTCTTTGAGCCATAGAGAGAAAGAAAGCATTTATAGTTTCACTTTTTGAGACATTTCATTCCCCGTCACTGATTCCTTTGCTGTTTGAGATTAGTAAGAAAGAAAGAAGTTGGAAAAAGAGATAGTTCTTTAGTTCATTTTATGCTTTTAGTGTATTTGAAACGGAAAATTTATACTTTACTTGTTATTTATTATCAAGGTTTGTAAGGGCAACCCCCTCGGGTGCCCTTCTAGATTATCAGAGTGAGCTAGAGGTGTAGGAATAAAAGAAGAACTAGAGGCTGCCATGATCTTAATATGTCTTTATTAAGATCTTAACTCAAACCTTTAACAAATTAAATCATAACATGATATGTGAGAGAATCTACGGTGGCTAAACATACAATATATAATACCGAAATAACGTAACTCGGACCACTATCAATAACTAATTCGCCTAAGCTTAATTTCAATGCGATCACAGATCAGAATATTTAGATAGTCACTCCTACCTTTAATGTCGAACGAAGTATTAATCTATCTGATCCTAGTAGAAGTTTCGGTTCACTGACGTGCAATGGTATGCATCTTGACCTAAGGGCTCTCTGTCACGGGTAACTTCTATTGGCTGTCACTTAACTTCTCAAAACCTCTTCACACTTGAAATACGGACTATCATAACATTCCCCAAATGCCACCTGGCGTACTCTAAACTTCTGTTGTTTAAAAGCTTTCTAATTTGCATCTTTCATTAACGTTTTACTTCTTAGGTTGGTTGGAAAAGAGTTGTCATTCATTCCGGTCCCAAAGAACCCAAGAGGACATGTTAATGAAAAAACGCGTGAGCCCGTCACAGGTTCTAAATTAAATATTTTCAAATTTCGAAATCGTCTTAAAACAAAAATCTTCGTCTACATTCTAAATTCAAGAATTTCTATTTATTTAATTTTTTTTAGATCTCATAAAAGCAACGTAATAGACTAGTGGCTCTTAAACTGTGGTCTGTGGACCCTCGGGGGTCCACAGAGCCATGCTAGAATGGGAGAGTCCGCGAAAGTCTCTCATCTAATGTTAAGAATTCCTTTTTTACGACTCTGAAAGACCTTGTGGAAAAATTGAAAGATGTGTCATCCTAGATTAGATCACTAAATTGTCCCTAATAAAAACATTTACTAGAGCATGTATTTTGAACAAAAACATTAATTCAGTTTTTCCATTATTTGTGACTACACAGCCATTAATAAAAGGTAATATTTTCAAAAAATATATAGTAGAACACGTGTGCAAATAGTAAGAACTGAATTCATACAGCACGCCAGTACAATAACGATTGCATCCATCTCTATTTCCTAATCAAATTATGCCTGTAATATTTATTTATTTGCGTCTGTATTATTTGTTTTTCTGAAAATAGTATTTCGTAATATTTTTGTAGACATATATAATTTGATGTTTACTATCTTCTTAAAGGAGAAAAAAATGTTAAAAAAGTCACTATAAACAGCAGTGACTCAGTCTTAGGACTATTGAAAAATCTTTAAATCACTCGGCTATGTTTTGTAGATAAGAAAGGAGGTGCTCATAATTTTGAAAGTCCACGATGTCAGGCTAATACATAAAGGGAGGGGGGGGGGCGATCGAAAGTTCAAGAATCGCTGTAATGGACTATTAAGAGATGGAGTTGGCAATTTTATACTTCATCACTTGAACTTGCCATATCACATAAAGACTTCAAGAATCGGTTTAATTTATTCATAGTTAGTCCCACATTATTGCCCTTTAAAATTTTGATAAAATTAAAGGTAGAATTCTTAAACTGTACCAAAGCTCTCTCTCATAATGATCATTATGTGTTAATTACCTGATTCCTGTGTTCTCTTGACCCAAAAGTCAGTACTTACTCGTTAGGATAGTTTATTAACTGATCAAAATTATAACAAAAGATAAAAAAAATACAAGAGATAAACACAAGCACTATATAGAATGATTGTACTCGCATGATAGTACTTTATGGAAGAACATCGTCAGAAATATAAATTGAGTAAAAAGGAAGCTACTGGTTCCGTAAAACGGGAGCAGTATCTGTTTCCATATATGTAAGCATAAAGCAACTTAACAAATAATCTATAGAGAAGCTTACAGTTTTTCTCAGTATGCCGAATGAAACTGCAAACGATTTCTAATTAAAAGATGTTCTATTTCCATAGTTTTAAGATATATCCTAAAATTGTAATTCCTATTCTAAAGATTCACACTATTCACCATTTCTGGAGATTATGAACACCACAGAACGTTTCAAAAAACTTATGTTCTAATGCAGTATTCTAAAGCTCGAGTACATCATTTTCTTTAAAAAAATGCCCTATTGAGAGAATTTAAATACTACAAAAATAATCTTGCTATATATAGTTTAAATTATATATTTTTATTCATTCCCTAATTCAATTGCAATATCTTTAATTATGAATCACAGTTAAAACTAATGTGCTTATGTGATTTTAGTTGGAGTTCATCTACCCTCCCGCCTACAGAGTAGAAATTTCCAAAAAAAAAAAAAAAAAAAACGTTTCAGTGCAGATAGTACAATCTACAGCAACTTTTGATGTTAACTTGTGGTACATCGAAACAAAATTTGAAAATTTTTCTCATAACAAAAAAACTGAAGGATATAAATGTTGTAGTTACTAAGGACAATCATCTAGCAGATCATCTGCAAAGCTGAATTTTTAATGCAATAAAATTTTTTGAATAAAAGATGTTTGAAATATCTAAATGATCAAAATTTTGCTATACTCATCTTTCATATAGACCACAATTGAGTGAGTTTTTAATCTTTTTAAACTTATCTTTGAGTGAACTAACTTTATTTAGAAACAATCCACTAGATTTGACTTCCCATAACAAAAAAAAATTCTAAAAAACATCATCTGACAACATGCTAAGGCCAGACTTTTAATAAGACACAAATATCATGGAATATGTATATCAAGAATTAAGACTGTAAATTAAAAAGTAATATGCAGTGAATTTCATACTTTTTCATCTTTCTTACAAACTATAGTGTAGACAATTTTAAATCTTTTTTTTTCCAGTGAAATATTTCTGTGAAAAATTGACAAAATTTATTCAGAATATAATAAAGTATTAAATCTTCATTTTAGAGTACAGGTAAAGAAGTATATATATATATGTCATGATTTTGAAGACAGAATCAGATTACAAACTAGAAAAAGGGACGATCTTTATTCAATCATTTTTACATCTGTTCTGACGCAAAGAGCAGGTAGTAAAAAAGCACGCCACGATTATCGGTTAAAATGGATAACACTTGAAAAACATGTGGTAAGTATCGCGGATTTGAAGAGGGTATTTGAAAGTTAATGCTGACATATGTTGACTATTAAATCTAACGATCTGAAATTAGACATGTTTATTGGCTAGGCCATACGTTCGGAAGAAATAAATGGGTGATTAGTTTGATTCTTGAAGATGTGAACTGAGAAAGATGAGTCAAGTGTGTGTGCTAGATAGGAAATTTAACTTTTAATCTAATTTAATTATCCTTACATTTATATATATATATATATATATATATATATATATATATATTGGATATATATATATATATATATATATCCAATTAACTTACCAAGTTGCAATAGGGGAAGGTTGGCGCCATCAAACTAGTTTAACCCCACTTATCGGTCCTAAGTCCGAGATTGCACTTGGATATTTTATAAATTTTATATTTTATTTTATAATTTTTAATTTTGTTTGAAAAAGATGGAACATTATCTTTTATATTCGCCATTGATATTCTGAAGTGTTTTGGTATTTTAGGGTTCATATATTTCAATTTTTTAAATTGATAATTGTGATTGTTTTTATATATTTATATATATATATATATATATATATATATATATATATATATATATATATATATATGTCTAATTCTCTACAAACAAGAGATAAACATCCATCAATCACATTCGAAAAACATATAGACAGTAGGAAAATCACACAAGGAATTACACATGAGCAACCCAGATTAAAAATTATAAAATGGATGATGTAGTATTATTAAATAAAATAATTTATTTAAAATATATATATATATATATATATATATATATATATATATATATATATATATATTATATAGATATTCATTTAATTTAAAGGTAATTATACTTATTATAATAAAAATAAACAAAGTAATTATATTATATTATTTAAAAGCAATTCTGTATGTTGAAATATTTAAAAGTATTTATTACCGTAATTGTTTTACTATACTTAGATGCTAAATTCTCTCATAAACTTGTGGAACGATAACATTCCTATAAATAGTGTTGTTTGTAAGAAACTGCCAACCAATTGAAATCCGATGATGTTTTTGTTAAATAACTTTTTATGCGAACTAAAATGATTTCATTTCTCATAAGATATCTGGAAAATCTTTTTAGGTGAACACTCAGATCGCTGATTATTCGAATGCACATTGCGGCTCCTTGCCATTTTGGGGAAGCTTCACCTGTCCGAGGGTCGCGTGAAGCTTGCAGAGGACTCCTGTCCGTAGAGTCCGAGTCGGCCCTTTCGGATGCCATGTCCGTGGGCTCAGAGAAGGCCGGGTCCGGGTCCCCAGGGATCTGCCGGAAGGTGGAAGGCCAGCGATCCGACCCGAAAAATCTCAAAAAAAATTCGTAAAAAAAAATAATAATAATTTTCGAATTCCGACCGCGAATTCGTGACCGGCGCACTCGAACGAACCGGGGACCGAGTTTCCGAGATCCGGGCGGGCCCCCGTACCGAGTTAGCCCGTACCGAACACAACGAGGGAAAATTTTGGCTATTTTCCCGCATAAAAAAAAACTTACAGTGCGATTGCCGAGAAAACGGTGCGAAAACGTTCCGACCGAAGTCGGAGGACTCCTAAAAACCTCCTGTTTTGCTAAAAATAGCTCAAAAAAAGTTTATTTAATTATTCTTCCCATGTTACGCAGAATTACTATTAATATATTGAGATGAAAAAGATTTTACGATTGAATACTATTTACCCTTAACTATATAGACTATTGTTCACAGTCAAATTTAGAAATATGAATTATTGTAACTATATATAAATATAAGCAAAAAAACACACCCTTTTCTTTTGAAACAACACCGCGTCCCATATGTTTTTAGACGAAGCATATGGGACGAACTAAATTTAAAGCTTAAAAAATATTGACTAGTAGAATTGTATTTACTTATTATTCACAATTTTAAGACTTAATCTTCAAAAGCTATACATTAGAAATAGGTTATTTTGGAGAATGCATCTTGACATAAAACAATTTCTTTCATATTGTTTGTTAATTTATTCAAGGAACTGAGTTTTTTTTTTAAAAAAAAAGTATTCTCTTTCATTACTAACAGTGTCAATAAACTCGACCACTTCGAAACAAAGATGTTCAATCCACATCTTTGGTAATTGGACTACTTTCAGAATAGACTGAGAGGCCCCAAAAGTTAATAAAGGAACCATCCTTTCTAAGGAATCCCAAACGTTTATTGGACTATTTGCCTTCAAATGTTAGTCTGGATATCGAGAAGGTCGAACCATTGTTACAGAACTTTTTCTTATCTACCTCGACCTAGACAGCATTTTCTGGTATCAGATGGCTAGGTTCGGCTATTCTTCAAGAGGGTTTTCAAAACCACACGTCTGGACATTGGTCTGCTTGGACAGACAATAAAGAATCTTTTATTTTACTCTTAATAGGGTGGGTGGAATAGCATGCTTTTCAGAAGCTCACGATCTTGATGGAGTTTATTCATTTAACAAAAGCTGAAACGTGTTGGAATGCTCTTATCAAGTTATTTTTAGCGTAGATAGTAAATATTGATCTGCATTTAATATTATTCGTATAAGCATTGAATAAAAAGCATTTGAATCATCAACAAGATACTATAAATACTAAGATTTTAATAATAGGATAACTATAAATCTGTTTGAAAAAAATCTTGATCCTCTAGTTAATTAAATATTTTAACAGTTGTGAATGACATAAAAATATAAAGTTAAATCATCGATACTAGAATGTACTTTAAAATTTGATTCTTGAATCATTTAAATATAAATATTACTTTAAGATTTTAATATTTAATGATACAGACTATATAATGATGCAAATAAATTAAATAGTGCACAACTAAAATAATTAAATTAAAAGTAATTTACATTTTAAATATTTTTTGTAATGTAAAATTTTACTCGGGTTTTAATTGACTACATTTTGTTACCTTTTCTTGTAAAAGAAAACTTTAAATTTAAAAAACTATGAATTTTTTAAATATTTCAAAAAATAATATGGCAATGAATTGATAATAAACTGTCACCAAGAAAGAGAATTTTTTTACCTAAACTGAACTTTAACAGTCATTTGACTTACTTGACAGTGATATTGTTCTTATATTTTGGAAAGAAGGAAAGGAGGGAGAGAAAAGAGATTTGTTTCCTATAAACGGTAACACGTTGGTAATGTAACATAATTTAACTTTTGCTCAAGTGAGCATATAAAAGTCAAAATTTAATTTAAAATAATATTACGCAACTTATAATATAAGAAATATATATAATTAAAATACTTAATATATTTTAAATATATAATATTTATGAAGAGTATAGCCTCTTCTTACCTTACGTTTCCACCATCAAGTTGGAAAAGGATTTTCTCGACTCCTTCTATCGCGTAAATATTTAAGCAACTCTTGACATAAAGAGTTCGAAAGCCATGAATACAAATTTAAACATTTACTAAAAATGTACCAGAAAAATGAAGTTGAAAAACTTTTCTGGTATACCTCTGAATATAATCTGATTTGTTAAAGACAAAAAAATCATTCTTTTTTCAATACTAAAATCTGTGCGTCTTCTCTCACCTAATCCCATCAAGTTTAATACTAGTGATGGTTTTTGAATAGTTTTAGCGTAACGATGCTTAAACTGTTGTCCGCGGACCTCTGGGGTCCCCAGCATTTTTAGTGGGTCCCCGAAGGTTTCTCATTTAATGTTAAATTTTCCTTTTTTTTTTGCATACACTGAAAGGCTTCATGGAAAATTTGAAAGTGAGTGAGAGTTATATTAAAGTCGCATTAAGCTTCACGAACGCTATTGGAGATGGTTCCCTGAGGTGGCACCTCCCTCTTCTAACTTCCGCACCACATAAACGGGAAGACGTTGGAGCCACTGTGTGCATAGGCACACTCTATACGGCGAGTTTTCAACGACACTAGGCTTGAACTCTTTACACGCCAGCCACGAGTCCTTAACCTTGACCATTAACTACCATGGTGGGAAAAATTGAAAGATACGCCATTCTATACTAGATCACTAAATCGTCCCAATGAAAAATTTGGCTCAAATATATATTTCGATCAAGAATATTAATTCAGTTTTAATTACATTTTTAATGAGATGTTTACTGATTTTTAAAAGAAAAAAGAAGTGTTATAAAAGTGTATATTAAATAGCATAAGCAGACTTACGATTATTCTGGAACCTTTAAATCATTCAGCCAGGAGAGGTGCTCAAAATCTTTGGGGTCCGCGATATCAGGTTTATACGTAAAGGGGTGCCGCGACGATCGAAAGTTTAAGAACTGCTGGTTTAGCGAATAAAGTTTTAAGAAGACGCGCTCTATTTAATGGAAGCGTAGATATACTGTTTAGTTATGTGCTAAAAATTCACAGACACACACGCACAGTTATTCCTATCCAATTACATTAGTCTTAGTGTATATATATTCCTTATGAAATAATTCATAATGCATCACGTAATTCATTTTAATTGTCATATCATTATTGCATTAGAAGCCTAGTCCCATTCACATATTGATTGAGAAGACTCTGGATTTAAAATGCTCTGTTAAGATCATAAGTTGATAAATTTAAAAAAAAATGATGTATAAGTTTTTGAAAAATTCAGTGTTTGATTTACTTCTTGTTTATCTCACAGAATAAACTTTTTTTTTAGGTGTGAGTTAAATCTTATCTTTTTTCTAAATGTTTACAATTATTTGGATGAAAAGTTCATAAAATTTAAATAAAGCTTGGAAGAATTAAAAAAAGTAGACTTAAAGATTCACATAGATTGTACTAAAAAATTACACAACAATAGAAACAGTAAAAACAGTTCATAAACAGTTAAGTAGACTACGAGAAATAAGGATAATGATAAAAAAAATGAAATACTCATTATTGGGTTGAAAAATGTTTATACTTACTTTTATAGTTTCTTGAAAATACATTTTAGTTGCTTATTTTAACTGAATATACAAGTATTTATAGGTAGTAAACGTTAAAATATTTGCATTTATTATGCTTGATTCAGTCTCATCTAACAATTGTTCTCTTTTAAAAGGTTTTTTAACAATATTTGAAGAAAGAAACTTCAAAAAACTAAATTAAGGTGAATGTATTGTAAGGAAGTAAACACTTTTCCATAAATGCTGAAATTCCCCAGGCTATTTCTCGACGTTCTATATAATACAGGAAACTGAATAAAACTAAGAGTTTATGATTTCTTTCTCTTTAACTTACACTGATTATGTCAACTTATAAAAGCTCAAATTGTGGATCAGTTGTTTGTTTGCCCAGTTTTTAATGTCGAACCCGGTTGCCGACGTAAATACATAAGAGGACATTCACTTAAACCATTTCAAATTGAGAATTCTACAATTTATCCTCATCTTGACAGGGAATCAGATCCGCGAATCAAGGGAAGTGTGAAGTGCACCAAGTCGAAATTGAATTTTGAAAAATCTTCCTGTTTGATAAATGATTCGCTTCCTTGAAGAAGTTCGAGAACAACGAAAAACCAATGAAACTTCAAAAAAAGATTCATCGATATAAAATACTTATTATTTTTTAAATCAAGTATTAGATTTTCACGCTATATCACCCGCAGGTTGTAATGTGCTGAAGAAAGAAAATCTGCTTCATGTCCTAATAATTTCTCCCATCAAACATGCAGTAGACAACTTTTACTTGTACATATATGGTATCTGAAAATCTCTCCATGAATATAAAAAAATTAACTTTTCTCTGCAAATATATAATAACCATCAACTTCACTTTTTAAAAATGAATATTTTTAATCTGATATAAATTATTTCAAGCGCAGAATTTTCTCATACTCCGTTATTAAACTTCAAATGAGGCTGTATCGCCTTTCCATATATATATAAGTGATTTTTCATAATTTTTTCAGATATAATTTTGAAATTGATAATGCAGTATTTCTTATTTTGAGTTGAATAAATCGTATTTGTTTTCATAACTGATTTGAACAATCACAATCATTTTTTCTTCTTTCCTATCAACGAAAATATGTAAAAGATACAGATAAACATTGCACGCGTGAAGATTATTCTATAATCACTTCCCTCTTCACAAATTATTCTTTTATTTCAACAAATACATTTTGTAACATAAAAAGTGACGCATCAAGGTATTTTTTTATTATTGAGAACATCCATAACCCCGTGCACCACAAAGTATAAAACGGGGATTACATAGAAGTAAGCGTGAAGCACACATCACAAAGAAGAGAAGGATTACAACACAAACATACATGTCTTACCCTAGATTCCAACCCAGACCCCTCGGCACCGCAGTCAGTGTCACTAACCACTATACCGGATGGGAGGCTCATCAACGTATTATTCAAACATTAAGGATAGAATATACATTTAGCCCTTTTGTTACACGGTAGGTACATTCCTTAGATTGATTGATTGAATATTAACGTCACACTGTTCAGCTGCACGAGGGCTTTTGGCGACGGACCACGTAATTTTGAACCATGGTCAAGTGACGTGGACAACACCTGAGCTGGCACTCCCTCTCCTAACTACCACACCACGCCCTAGGGAGGACGTTTAAGCTCTCGACAGATTTGACGTGCATCGCTGCCCTACACGGCGGGTCTTTAGTGGCACTGGGTTCGAACTCGTGACAAGGCAAGCTACGATCCGATACCTATACCACTCGGCTACCGCGGTCACTACATTCCTTAGAAAACCGTTCAAAAGAAAGTCGTGTAAAAAAATACATTCGACATATGGAAAATTTGGGGATATGCTCTACAATTTTAAAAAATCGTGTAAGATGAAAAAATCTTTAAATACTTTTCATAAAATTGTAAAAAAGTAATAAAATATTGATATTACTTATATTTATAAAACAAAAACTCAATTCCTTTTGTTAAAAAAAATTAATTTATAGTGTACAGTAAAAGTTTAGTCTATAAGTACGTACAACGTATAAAATTTCAAATTGAAATTAGGAATAAAACTACTGACAAATATTCATCACAACTTGATAACAATTGTGCAGCTTTGTTTCCAACTGGATTAAAAATGCTATCGTCAGTAGATATATTACATATGTCAAGCACACGGTTTCGATTCACAAATGAAGAATTTCATTTATTATTCGTCAACCTGCTAAACAAGATTACGTAGAAATTTTAATGCTCTCTATGTCAGGATCATTAGCAATAAAATGCTGCTCCATACTTGTAGAGAAATTTCATACCCTCATGCATTAAATCAGCTGGTAATCTGTCATACATAAATTGTCCTCATCAAAAGGGCACGAGTCCGCAATTTTTTTTTTTTTTTTGAAATTCGTGCAATAACAAAAAATTCGTGTAAAATAAAAAAAAATATCGTTAAATTGGTGTACCGTGTTGTTTTAAAATCGTATAAAAAGACCATGTAAAAAAATGGTGCGTGGAACGCCACGCGATAGAAGTGTAACTTCTATGGCGACGTTAGAACATTGATAATTTGCTTTAATATTCCAAACTGACCGTGTACATGTCTCAATCGCCTAATTTGCATGAAAGTATTCGTGGCGAATTGAGTCTTTCTGATACTAAATCCAAAGTACGAAAATATGTGCTGGAATTTCTGGGTATACAGAACTATTATATTTTTTGATAAATTTAGTATACTTTTCCTGCTTAAACTTTGTCGGTAATTGTAGCATTCTTTAATGTCTTCTTAATTAATTTCGAATAAAATATTTTTCCGCTCAGCAACAGGCGTTCTTAAATCATCTCTAAACCATAAGCTTTCACAAATCAAACACCCGTGACCCAAAGTATTATCAACGAATAGCTTTTGAAAATCTTTGTGTTCATTTTTATGGGTGAGTGAATATTAACGGCGCACTGTTCAGCTACACGAGAGCTTCGCAATTTTGAACCATGGTCAAGGAGCTGACACTCCCCCCTCTCCTAGTTACCACACCACACCAAAGGGAGGACGTTTGAGCTCTCAACAGATTTAACGTGCATCGTTCCCCAACACGGCGGGTCTTAAGTGGTACTCGGCTCGAACTCATGACCCGCCAGCCCCGATCTGATATTCTGACGACTAGGCTACCGTGACCACGCATATTTATGGAAATCATAGTCTTTGTAACGTAAGATAGAATTTATCGATTCACATTCATCAGTTCCAACACACACTAGACTCGTTGAGGGTTCTGTAGTTGACGGCACAGGGTGGTTCACAAAGTCCGTATTAATCTGTGCTGTCATAAGAAGAGTCTCAATAGTATACCCATCCCTTACACTCGGTATTAAGAGAGTATTTTGCAATGTTTTTTTCCACATGCTCGATATTCTCTCATCTGTACTCTGATGGAGATTTGGCATTAGCAAGTGATGAATTTCAACTATTTTTTTTGTTTGTCATTAAACTCAGCATTAAGAAAGTATTTTGCAATTTTTTTTTTCGTTCTTGATATTCTCTCATGTACTCTGATCAAGATTTGGCAGTAACGATGGATGAATATGCACTATTTTTCTTTTTTTTTGTCACTTTTTCGACTGGACTTGCTGCTAGTTTTTTTTTTTTTTTCTTTCACGAAACTCTTTTCGTCTTTGTGCATTTGATTTAGAATTAATAATAATTCAACGCAAATAAAAATTAAATAAATAAATTAGCCACGAAAACACATCGCAATGTAGCCAACAATCTAAAGAAAATTTCAAAAAGGTACGCTTTTGCTGCGAGAGCTAATTTGTCCACACCGTAATGCTCACACTGCAACAGATACGACCGCTGATAACGTTCCCGAGTCAGGGGAAAATGACCCCTATTCGGAAGGGGGAAAGTTGACCAGCCGGAGACGAGGACAATTATCCAACTTTTTCACCGATGTGGCACAAGTCACGCGGTGTTCCCCCCTCCCCCTTTTCCTCCTCTGGCACTCTCCTTACCATGGCGACGATTCGGGGAATGAAGGGGAAGAGTACTTGCGTTCGCTTTTTCAGTGTTACGCAAAATTGGGCAATTTTCTCATTCACTCTCGAGCGCAAAAAAGTTTCACTTAAAAAAAAAAGTCATGCGTATATTGAAAATAACAGCAAAAAATAATTGTTTTATTCAGGAAATATATCTATAAGAGCAATAAATAAGTAAATAGATGATGCGTTGGCTCTCATCAAGCCCTGATGCAAACTGTTATTAGGTTGGGTATTCAGTTGTAAAGTTTGCAGGTATTAACGTATTCTAACACACGTAGGCTATACACATTTTAACTGGCGAATTGGATTAGTGGAATCCAAAAGTCGTCAAATATATCTGGTCATCAAAGCTCAAAGTGATCGTTTGTGGAAGGATCTGGTGATCACACCGGTCAGTTGTTCGGTAGCAGTAGAAAGTCCTGTGGAAATTTAAGTTCAAGGGTCAGTTAAAGAAAAATCAACACAATGAGGGATACTTCCGTACTTTAATAGTATCATGGATAAGTATTAAAGGGGACAAACAAGTCGTACTACATTTGGGAGTCATGGTATGACATTCTTTACCATAACTTTTAGCTGTCGGATTGCGTGGCAACAATCAGGTAAGGATTCCACCGCTGTCCTAGATGCCTTTAAATGTATCCACAATGGACATTGGAGTTTAATTCGAAGCAGGACTTATTTCCGTCCGTATTACATAATTATTACAGTCCGTAAGATTCGAAGTTGAACTTGTTTGGCGGTGTACGGTAATAAAGGATAGTCAACGCAATGGTCTCTGTGATCTCTGTCTCCATTCATTACGTCCCCCATCGATGGACATTACATTCACTAGTTTTCCAATGACACGTCGGATGGTTAATAAAGACACATCAGGTGCTATGATGTGTGTTTATTAACTATTGGATGACCACAGTCCCCACGTTCTGTTGTTCTCCTCGGTTTGCCGCTATGTTTTTGATGTTTTATCCATTTCTACTAACATTCTTCCATAATTGTTTATATTAACGATATCATTATAATTTCACAAAAAAAATTTCCCAAATGTGTCGAGCTATTTATTCATTTGACCACCATGCTACTGTTGTTGTTGTTCTCGTGTCCATGAATAAATGCAGTAGATATCACTAAATCCGTCGAAAGTCTTGATCACTGTCTCTGCTATTCGGGGAGCATCAGGGCTGTACAGGATTTCCCGCAAAGAGTCTCTTAGAGGGACTATTCCCATTTTTAGTAACTTTATTGCGACGGTTGGGCATTCCAAGATGTAATTGGGCGTGAGTTGAAGATCTGGGCAGTGTTTGCATTGAACATATGATCTTGTCTTTGTCTGGGTGAATCTTCATGCCCTTAAGATGTTCAGTTCTCAATCTGGCAATTGTGGATGTTATAATTCGGGGACAGTCACATTCCGTAACTAGGGGCTTTTTAAAAGTTTGATTCATAATTCTATGTTTGGCTACTGCGTTAGCATCGTCAAGTGTGATGGTGGTGCACTTATGATCGATGTCTCTAGCTTCTTTGGCGGTATCCATTGCAGGATACAGGATTTTCTTTTGTTGTGCAGCTGTTCTAGAAGGGTAATAATATCACAGGAGATGTTGGTCTCTCCGTTTCTTATGGCTTCAATAGCTGATTTAGAATCTGATAATCTCGGGGGCGTCCCCAGGTGGTGGATAGAGGAACGCCTCCATTGGTTTCTAATGGGTGGTAGATGAGAAATAAAATACCTTCCGTGGACCAACAGGTAGAAGTCCAACTTCCTGGAGGCTATGGCGCCTTTTTTTTCCATGAATAGTGCACCATGCTTCTCTTAGTTCCAATTAAACATCCTCTCTCAGACGGAGACGTTTGCACATACCGTTCGTGAATACATCTGAGGAGGATTGGCAGAGTCCATTTGAATCAATGGTACCACATATGTATGGAAATTATGACATATCAATAAAATGTTCTTTTATTTATACCTTATCCGGAGGTTGCCATAAAAAGAGCTGGAACTCTAACTAGTCAGTCATCATCCACTTAATGTTAATGGCTTGCATATTTTATCGTAAGCTATAAACATGCATAATTTCGTCCCATTTAGATATCTTCTTTTGGTGAGCTGTAGCTTATGTGTTAGCTTATCAATGAAAAAAAATGTTTTCTTAAAATTCTATTCAATTATAAATATTTGAAGAAATTCTGAAATTAAATACCTGGCTAGAGAAAAGGCCGTACATCTTTTAAAATATCGTTGATAAATTTAAAGGAGCAATGGACCCTCTCTTTGTTATATAAGTAAGCAAAAAGAAGTGATTTGATTTGATATTAACGTCGCACTGTTCAGCTTTTTGGCGACGGACCACGTATATGGTAAACGTGGACGACACCTGAGCACCCCCCTCTCCTAACTACCAACACACCAACGGGAGGACGTTTCAGCTCTGAAACTCATTGCCCTACACGGCCTTTAGGGGTAGTCGAAAAGGCAAGCCACGAATACCTATATTACCGCGGCCACCCAAAAAAGAAGAAGAAAAAAATGAAACTCATTCCTTTATAATTCCAGAGACAAAAAAAAAAAATACATATTCATATTCATACATAGAGAGGTCCACCACACGAACAAGATTTTCAAAGAAGCTTTTTTTAAAACCACGTTCTTATAACGATGGCCTCAGAGATGTTATTTCTGTTTCCGAATTTTCATACTCGTATATTGTAACGATAGTAATGTAAGGTGATATTGACTTTGACCTGCGATTATTTTCATTGCTTTACATTAAAAAAAAAATTTTTTGGTGGGGGGGGGAGGAATCTAGCACTCGAATGCTCTATTTAACGAATCCTTACGCCTTAAAAATTGCAATTACTTCTCTATAATGAAACAAAAAACAAGCACAAAATTTCTCAAAAAATTTGATTCTTAATCAAATATTATGCAAAGTTTAATTTGGGTCGATAATTAAATTTCAATTGATTATTTTGTTCTATTATTACTAAACAATTTTCAAAAAAATGAGAAAAACGATTTTAACTTTTCTCTTACGTTTTTAAATTTTTTACAGTAAAGAATTTGAAATGGTAAATCCCAAATAAAAAGAGATTTCTAATGCATATTCGTATTACTAAATATATAGAGTGCTATATCATTTAAAAAATATGTACTGAAAATCTATTCTATTTCTCATCTATTACAATAAAATATTATTGATTTTTCTTTTAATATACGTCTTTAACAAGAAAATACTATAATTGTAAAACAAAATGTACTTAATATAAATAAGAATCACGTCCAAAATTTGAATTTTTTTTATAGAAATTTTTATTATTGAGAGCTATTTTCAGGAAAAAAATGCTAAGAATGTCAAAAATAAGTAAAAGAAGTGATGAAAAGTTGTGCGCTTTTCTTAAAACTGTTTATCTGCAACATTTTCTTCTTTTCACATTCAATACCAAAAATATGAAATAATCTTCGTAATAAATAATGCAAATAATTTACAATGAATCGTTTAACAATACTGTTCAAAATCTATTACAAAGGAAATTAAACACAATCAAAATAGCAATCCCCATTAAGATTCTTTTCTTTGCAGAAATTATTCCCTCTTTTTAAAATCCATTAAAAGAAGTAATCCTGAAAAGTTAACCGCAATATCCAAAAAGTCATTACAATTTGTTATAATAATAGTTTTCTCAAATTACTTCTGCAGTATTTACAGTTTCTTATCATAGAATCTGTAAAAAAGTATTACGTAAAATTTAATATGTAATATAATGAATAATTTAACGATCCTTTACAAAGCTAGAGCAAAGAAAATTTTTAAAAAAACTAATAATTGCAATTTTTATTTAGATTCTTTACACTTCAGAAACTTCTTACTCTTTTTGTGAGTTATTAAAGGAAGAGATGCTGAAATGGCAAGTAACAAAAAAAAAGTTATCGATGAGAAGTTATGGTAGTGTCCTTGACCGTTCCAGTCCGCTTATTTCATCACTAGGTCAACGCCTGGCTTGTTCTCTCCAAAAAAGAATCAGATCTGAAATGAAACCGCCTAAAAATGCGAAAATGAATTTCTTCTGTGTTTTAATATGTTTTCGTTGAAATTAACAGAAATTAATAACAATGAAATGTAGACTCTGTTTCGCCGGGAATTGTTTCTTGAAGGAAAAAAAAAAAGTTAATGTATACATTGCGATTGAGGTTTACGAGCTGTACACGAAGAGCTGGAAGGAATGTTTCACACCACAAAGGGATAAATTAGTTTTATAATAATATTTCCGTACCTTAGTTTTTAAAAGAAAATCATTTACGGTTCTTTTTTAAAAGGGTAAAAGTTTTAATACTTTCAATTATTCTAATTTTTATTATTATTGATGTAAAGATTATACAAGAATACGACTTGAATTATACAGAGAATATTAATATCGTACGATGAAAGTGAAAACTCAATGAAAAGTAATGATAAAGGAAGGTGGTTTCTGTTTTAGTATGTATTATTGAAGAGGTAAATAAACGGATTTCAGCTCAGATAACGTTTTTATATCTTATATAAAAGTTTAAATAAAATGTATATTCAATAACACAGTTTTTTAAATAATGTAATCCGTTCTTTTAAGTATGTAACTTTTAATAATTTAAAGTTAAGTGCATGAAAAGAAATTTAATCAACAAATAAAAACAAAAAAATCTAACAATAGCTGTGTAATTAAAATGATTTTAAATTACAAAAGGATTTAAATTAGTGTCAACTGATACAAAATGAAGCAATAAATATATAACTTACGCATATTTACTATGTATAAAGATGTAATTAAATTTAAATGGTAAAATAAAAATGAAGATTGCTTTGTAAATATTATCTGGTAAAGTACCCTTTTAATAATCAGCTGTTTATATTGTACATGTATTGAATAAGCAGAAACTGAATTGCATTTGTAGAGTGTAATTTGTTATTAAACAATAAATACTGCTTATATATACAAATGTGTATCTGCTTTGATATTTGAACTTTAAAAAGGAATTTTAATTGTATATTGAGTGAAAGCAATTATAAGTTTTTTTTTTACTTTCATTATTTCCTTGGGATGAGATTGCTGTGGTAAAAGGTTTAATTCTATAAAAACATTGGTATAAAATACAAAACATGTTTATTTAAGATAATTGAAATATTACTTACAGCTGCAGAATGTAAAAACTTTTTTTTTATAAATCTTATTTATTTATTTTTTAAATAAGGTTTATAAGAAGTGTAGACAGTAAAAATCTATTTAGAAAAATTGTTGTATGTATTCTGAATTCCGAAACTGTGATTCGTACATAGTAGTTTTTATTCGAATTATTTTAAACACAAAACATTAATTTGTACTTATATATATATATATATATATATATATATATATATATATATATATATATATATATATATATATATATATATATAAAGATAAAGAGAGATATAATATATATATATATATATATATATAAAGATAAAGAGATATATATATATATATATATATATAAAGATAAAGAGAGATATATATATATATATATATATATATAAAGAAAAGGATATGATATATATATATTTTTTTAAGAAAAATTTTTTTAAAAATAACACATTAGTTCTATGTAAAAAATGGATGTATCAAAAATTAACTGATTTTTTTTTTTCTTTGCTATGCATGTTAGGAAAATTTAGGAAACAATTGATTCTTCCGAAATGAAAGAACATCAGAAAAAATATGACAAAATAAAGCGTTTTCATAATTGAATATTTAATTACACTAATGAAGTATTTTATATTTTCTTACTGTTATATGTTTGTAGAATAACATATATATCAAATTATTAGTAAATATTATGGCGTATTCTGATGCAAAAACAATTAAAAATTTTAATCAATGAAATGTATGAATACGAAATACAGATTGCCTAGAATACATTTTTAACTAAACATATAATTATTTATAGCGACTCCCCACATTTTTAGAGAAACTAGGAAAATTGTTCTTTGTTTTAGATATTTCCACGAATAAGATATAAAATGTGTTATTTTAAAGACTAATTATTAAATATATTAATTTCGCGTATGAATATACAATGTTTTATATTATAATTTCAAATTAAAGTAGGCTTGTGAATTAAATAGATATAATTTGCTATCCAGTGGATTTTTTCTTCGTTAAGTAGAAACATATATATGCTATTTTAGAAAATTTCTTTTTGAAAATTCATGGTATGTACTTCTTTAAGATATCCGACTACATTCGGAACCGGGATTTTGAAAAAACACATAAATGGATAGTTTTCATGATATTTAGTGTCACTTAGATTAGAATATATGCATAAAATTGTTTTAAGGACATCTTGATAAAAAAATATTTAAATACAATATTTTGGCAAAAAACTAACTTAGAATAATCTTTTTTTCCAAATGTTCACCTTTTGTGAAAAATGCTTCTATTAGAATAATATTTTGCTTATATAAAGTAAAGACACCCCCAGAGAGTCTGAACTAGGATTTTTGAAACATTCACAGTATTTTCAGAGTTACCACCAATTGAAATAATTTTTTTCTGAAAATTTCTCCCCTCTGTTGTCGTAAAACATGGATAGACCCACTTCTAAGTTATATATTTCAGAAATTCTAGTTGAGTCTCTGTACAGAGGTCTGTGCTATACACAGGCAAAATATTATTATAATAGAAGCATTTTTCACAAAAGGAAAACTTTTGGAAAAATGATTATTCTAAGTTAATTTTTTGCCAAAATATTATATTTAAACAATTTTTTGTCAAAATGTCCTTAAACAATTTTATGCATGTATTCTAATCTGAGTGAGACTAAATATCATGAAAATTATCCATTTATGCGCTTTTTTAAAATCACGGTTCCGAACATAATCGGACACCTTAGTGAAAAGAAATTTTTAGCTATTACTTCAACCCAAACTAGTTGTTATTGTTTATTTTAAATATTATGAATGTATGCTCTCTTTCTTTACTGGAAAACAGGATATATCATGATATAGAATTTATGTCATATTGAACATCATGCAAAAAGTCCCGAATGTGTTCAGATTCAAAATCAATGATAAATATAATTTCAATAGATTCTTAAAATGTTTTAGTTTTTATTTCCTTTGATGTCAAAAGACGAATGGAATTTGGGAGCAGAAAAAAAGGTTTAATTGTAAGGATCTCACAATGCATGAAATATTGAATGCAAAATTTGCATTAGCACTTAAGCATAAATGAATAGTTTTCATTTATTTCAATGTTTGAAGCAAGCTTGATGAGAAAAACAACACCTGCTTTCAATTCTTGAATTTACGTTGTCAGTTTATTTGCTTTTTCAGGAGGATGCTCAAAGTCCAAATCAAAATTGAATACTGATTGATTAATTAATTGTTGAATAAGTGGAAATCACAGACTAAATTTTAGAATAAAATATAAACTGCGTTAAACTTTTCCTTAATTGCGTTAATCTCTTTCTTTCTTAATCTCTTCACATATGCCTTCGTGTGAATAAATAATGGACATCAATATGGACAATAAATAATAATGTAACTAATTCCATTTTTAACTTTATGTGGCATCCAGTTCTTTCATTTCTGTCTTCTTTTAAATTCTACTTTAACCCTTTAACTGATTTGCCCGTGCACCGTACGGGCTGCCAAAAGCTGTTCACAACCTGTTTGCTCCTACGCTGTACAGGCACTGGTATTTTGTTCTTCTTATCTCTGATTTGCAGATATTTTAATTCTTATAGTGAGATTATTAGTGCTAGTGTTTTTAAGAAATGCAGTTTGTGTCCATGGTACTGAAATACTTCTCATCCGGTATTTTCTTTGTAGTGAAGGCGGAATTTTTTCATTGAAGGCAGGAATTTAGATTCTTGAAAATATTCGATAAATAACAGGAATTGGCAAGGCAATGTGTAATTTGATGCTTGAGAAGAAATGAAAATGGAAGGATAATCCGAAAAAGCCGATATTATCTCTATCCCCATTGTTGCAGTGCGAGACTTAGTATTGCACCATGCTTCAAATTGTACGCGCACTTTTAAATTAAAAATTTTAAAAAAATTCTTTCATTTTCGCATTTTGTTAAGTATTATATGCGTAGTTATATTCAATAAAGAAAAGTGCCTTTTTTGGAATATTTTGGACAAAAAATTGACCACTTAAGGTGTTAATAGTCATTTTTAGAACTATCCCATTGACCAATAATAATTAAATTAATTTAAATAATCAAATGCTTCTTTCAATTCTGATGGAAAATATTTGTTTCCATGCCTCTTGAAATTGTATTAGATGAAATATTTAACTGATACACTGCACTTGTTTAATATGTTTTTTGTTACCTCTAACATCATATATTTCCATGATGATATCAATATGGAAAATTAATTATTAATATTTAAAAGAATGATTATATACGAAGGTTGGGGCAAAAGTCATGGCAACTATTTTTTTTCTTGGAGATACCAGTCCGGTTGGAAAATGTGACATATACAGACGAAAGGACAAGGTGTTAACTACATGTGTGTACAATGAATATCACTGAAATATTGTAACACGCTAGTTTATTAAGGTAGTATACAGGGCAATATGGACTTTACTGTGCAAAAGAATGACAACACAGTACACATAAAGTTGACATGACGAATCTGGGCCTAAAGACCCTCAATGTAGTCCTCTGTTACTGTCACCATGATGTGGGAGGAGCTGAATACCATTAATCTTGGGAATGAGATCAAAGTTAGCATGTTTTGCCATCTCCAACCATGTGTGAATCAGAAGAAATTGAGCTACATCACCTGTTGGTGCACAGCGCTTGCAAAAAGTTAAAAATCAATGTCCTGGCAGCTCGTGTTGCAAACCACCAACCACGTATTGGTTCCTTAATCTTGGGAATGAGATCAAAGTCACAGGGCGAAATGTCAAGAGAGTACGGTGGGTGCTCAAATTCTTCCTATCTCCAACGTCCCTCTTATTAATATGTAATATAATGCCATTCTTTTTCTTTAAAAAAAGGCATTTTTATAATCACGCGTGCACTACAAGTTTGGTTTGGCTTGATCTTATTTTACGCCACACTCTGAAGCAACACGAGGGTTATTGGCAACGAGACCGATACGTAGTTTTGAGCCACTATCAAAGTCCGAGTGATGACGTCTTAGACCTTCTTATTCAAACGTTTTAGCCGTACGGCGCCTTAGTCAATCCCACTGGAGTTTTAGATCAAAATTAATATTTATAATGCGATTTACATAAACATTTTAAGAAAAGGCTTGAATCCTTTCGATCTAAGGATTAATGTACGATTTTATGGATATCACTTTCTCCCTTAGTCAATCCCGCTGAGTTTTAGATCAAATTTAATATTTATAATGCGTTTCACTCGATCTAAGGATTAATGTACGATTTTATGGATATCATACGGTTTCACTCTTTGTTTTTGACATTTACATTAAACATTAAACCTAACATAATGACATTTTGACAATAAACCTAAAGGCAAATAAAATAAATTCAGTTATGTTTATATAGCTTATATTTACACAGTGAAGAACAGCTTCAAAAATTGTGGACAAAAAGAATGGTTCACATATAAACTAAACAAGGATGGAAATTCATAAAACGTTTATTTTTATTGAACTTTATTATAAATGTTCGAATTGTCAGCTGTGTTTCCCCTCAGGCACTAGTGAACGTGCTCAGGTACACTTAGAAAAAAATGTTTTTAGGTTGCTGGTGGGACTTCTTTTTATCAGTGTGCAATCATTTTGTAAGACTATTTATTATAAGGAGCTTAACTCTGCTTATGTTTTATTTTTTTTCTCAAATTACACGAAAAATGTTTTAAAATTATTCTTAACTAAACTTTAACTCCTTTATCACTCCTCCTCATCTTTGTCACGCTATAAAGAAATATTCTCAGCCCATTTTCTACTACTAAAAATAAGCAATGGATGTGTTTATAATTTTGAAATTCTGTATGGGTTGAAATTTGTTTTCATAACATAATACATGCAACATTATACATGGTCCTTTTGCTGAAGATATTTAAATTGAAAGTACAAACTCAAATTGTTAATTGTATATTTGTAAAAAGAAATGTAATTTAGTTTCTTGCTTGTTATAGGCACATCTTTAGCACATTATCTAAATAATAATAAGTAAAATATCATTATCCTTGAATAAGAACATTGTTAGAATTTAATGGATACAGTGTGCTTTAATTGATGAAATTCAGTCATAAAATTGAAGAAAAAGTTAGCTTAACTTAATTTTATATATTTTTCTTGTATCATATTATTTTTATATTACTATCTGGACTCAAAATTCGAGAGTTCTAAGTTAAAAAATCCAGAGTTACGATTACATGTTCGTTTTTATTTAGAACCCGATAAGAAATAAATGCTTTAAATTAATTTATCTTGGAACAAAAAAATCAATTATTTTCTTCATTTATAAAGCTTTGTTTCTATTGTATTTTGTATAGTATATTTTTATGTTCGTTTAGTTTTACAGTCCGGTAACCAATAAAAGCTTTAAGCTGATTATCTAAAAATATTACATATTTCTTCATTTAAAATTAATGTTTTATTTCTGTTGTGACAAATTTTTGATACTTTCTATTAGGCTCTGCTATTAATATGTGTAATATAAGTTGGTATGTGCATTTTTAAATCGAAGTAATACTTATTTTTTTTAGAAAAAATAGTTTAATTAAGAATTTATACATTTTTCAATGAATTTTCAAAGCATTCATTAAAAAATTATTTTATAAATTTCAATCGCATGTTATCACAAAAATACACTTACTTCGGTACCTGTAGTTAGATATACTTTTAAATCAAACTTCATGTGTTTACATAATGAACATGTTTACATGTCATAGATTTACATTACATGTTTATTGTTAGGGGAATTGTATTTTAAAATTCCTAAATGATGTTTTCTTCTTAAAGGAAAAAAATTAAGTATTTTGCTTTTTGTGGTATTTTTTAGAAAATATATCCATTTTTACATATTACAGATTTCTAGATATCAAGTAAACAAATTGTAAAAATCATCAAGCAAAATAGTTTTATTTAAATCTTACCATGTCGAATTAATATTTTTTAAATTAAATAAAATGACATTTGTGCCACAAACAAAAAGCTTTCGAATTATGATCTGAATGTTATAAAATCGGTGGTACTTTTAGAATGAATTTCCAATTTATAAGCTCACACAAATTTAGAGGATTAATTAGAATGCAGTTATTGCTGCATTCTACAATCCATTATTATGTAATAATTACAGTAGTGCTGAAAAATTAAATTACATTTTGTTCGAATTGAGAAATAAAAGAGTTAAACAATTTTTATATTAATGTAATTATACGCATGCACCAATTCAGTGAAAGATACCATAAAATCCGGTGTATAATGTGCTATAATTTTAAGCTGTATGTTTCATTTTTTAGGAATATTCTCCGTATAACGCGCATCGTTTTCTTACAAGGAAGGAAACCCGAAAGTAAGTACGCAATGTTTTTATATTTTGAAGTCATTTATTTGAAGTATTATTCCAGGCTTTTGAAAAAATGGTATACATCCAGAACTATAGCTCTGTAAGTTCATCAGGTATGTCATTTCTTTGAAAAAAACAATATTCCGATCAACATAGAAGTCTAATTTTTTTGTATTCTCATCTATTTTTGTTTTTAAAGGTATCATTTTCCTACCTGGCGTATAATGCGCACCCATAGATTTCGATCTTATTTTTTGTGTTAAAAGTGCCTTTAAACGCCGTATTTTACGGTAATAATTTATGAAAGTACTCAGATTAAGAGAATAAAAGAATTATTGATTTTCATTAGAATATCATATTTAATCAAGGAACCGGATGTAAATTTCTATTCTATAATTTGTTCTTAAATATATCATACACCTGGAAACTATTCCCAGCATAAATACAAAATTACTCCATTTCGTAACGAAGATTGATGATGATGAACTAATGAACATTATTGTACAAGTAGGCTAATAGGAAACCAATAAAGAAAATGAATCACAAGTAAGAGCAAAGGAGAAAGGTAATTTTCCCTGTTTTAACAGTTTCTATTTCATTAAAATCATCCGGAATATCACCCAGATTCCTTAGCAGAGCCGGCTCACAATGGTATTTTGTCTTTCAGTGGGTTTTAGGAAAAAAATTGTTCGGGTGAACATTTTTTTGCATCTCCGCACTCATGTGGAAAATGGGATGAGCAAACTGTGAGCATTTCCCTCATTTCTTTTCAATCGACCTTCTTCGAACGTAATTGTCGTGCCCTGAATCGACAAAATTGCATTTTTGTTCTCTTGGAATTTCTTATTTTTCTTTTTTTTTCACTTTTTCTCATAGACGACTCTATGATTTTTCTCTTTCTTCTTTTTTTTTTGGATGAAGCTTCCAGTGAAATCTGTCGTCGGTGACTTTCACAAAAGCTTAGATCTTGAAGTGTCCGCCTGAGTGGATGTCTGAGGTTTTTTCCCCCTTGGGGGAAGTTGAAAAATATGAATTGAAAAAGAAACGTTTAATTTTTTTTTGTTAAACTGTGCAGGGAAATTGTGTCGAGGAGCTTTTACTTTGTTCTAGAAATTTTTTTGACATCTACTCTCCCATAAGATATCACGCCTTTTCCTGTTTTTATTAATTCTGTTATATTATTTGTTTTGTTCCATTTTTTTTTGTTCTGGTTATGACTATTTTTTTTAAAAAAAATATCGATAATAATGAAAAGAAATGCAAAATTTTAATGACACATACGAGGCTAACTCTGAAATTTTTGACGTACGTGTAGACGAGAAGTTACAAAAATAATTAACGGTTTAATATGAAAATGGTTTAATATGAAAGTTGTTGAGCGCAGAATAAATTTTAGACAGAAGAAAAAATAAAGTTGGCGCGAGAACATTATCATGCTATGATTTTCTTTGATTTTAAAGTAGGATTAAATTAAGATGAATACAATTCACAACGGTTTCAATTATCATTTGGTGATTAATCTCTATGTCGAGATAATGTATTCAGATGGTTTAAAGAATTTTGCAGAGATCACAATCCCCTTCAGGATGAAAAACACACAGAAATACCACGGTCGACAGTAATCCCGGATATTGTGTCTGTCACACGAAAATTGTTAATGGAGGATAATCACTGTTCCCTCCATATGATGCAGAAGGCACTTAACTTTGGATCCGCAACCATACACAAAGTTATACATGAAAAATTACATATGAAAAAAGTAGTTTGTCGTTGGATTTTCTACAATCTAACTGAGCACCAAAAAAGAAGCGGAAGAATCAATAAAGAAACCCTTAAATTGCTTAATGATGGTGGCCACCGCATCATTTCTAAAATTGTAACGGATGATGAAACGTACATACCAATTTTTGACGTTTCAACACTTAAAGAAAGCAAAGTATTGGTCTTTGAAGAGGACCATACGTCGACAATGGTGAAAAAACAACGTGCAATGAAAAAGGTAACGTATGTTGTTTTCTTTTGAAGTACGGGATTGGTTAAAGCTTTAAAAGCAGAAGAAAGCAACAGCAAACTGGTACACCATTTAATGCCTTCCAAAAATCCTCCAAAAATGAATGTTAGGGGACTAATGCTTCACGAACACACAATGCATCTTCCCATACAGTCGGATTAACAGTTGAGTTTCTTAAGCAAAAACAGATTAAAGTGACAGAACAACCACCTTAATCTCCGGATCTAGCTATATAGGACTTATGGTTATTTTTTATTCTAAAGCAGAACTTACATGGACGTCGTTTTCATTTAAAATAAGAGATTTATCTGGGTATAAATGTATTTTTCAACAATCTGAAGAAATGAATGTTTTGAGGCATTTAATCTGTGGAAAATTCGTCTACAAATACACACACTGATGCTACAGGAGACTATTTCGACCCCACCTAAAATTTTATAAGAATAAATTTTGTAAGAATTTCAGAAAGACCCTCATATAATTTTCAATGAATGAATCAATTCTAAAGTAACATTTCATTTTTATTATTTTACAAATGCTGAACATTTACAGTTAAGCCATTAGTTCACGGGCTCTTCAAAACTTTTTCACTATATCCTTGCTACTAGAAAGTACAACGCAGTTGTACTTTCTAGTAGCAAGGATATCTTCAAATGTTCTCAGTTCATATGTAGCTCAGTTCATATATAGCTCAGTTCAAAGGTTCTCAGATCATAGGCTGATCAGAATCGCTAAGAACACAGCTTGGGAGTCCACCACTCTAATTCTGTAGAAGTGTATATGCAAAAAGTCGTGTCCAATCAGATCTCTAAAAAGAGAGTCACTGCTGTCTTTAGAAGACTAGAGACAGATTTCCTTCCTTAAAAATCCTTCACTTCTGATACGTAGAGTGTTGGATCATATCTTGTTTTAGTATCTTAAGAAACTATCATTTAATTTTATGGAAGAAGTATTAAAGTACAATCTTTAAGGTATCCGACTACGTTCGGAACTGTGATTTTCAAAAGCACCTAAATGGATAATTTTCATGATATTTAGTGTCACCTAGATTAGAATATATCCATAAAATTGTTTTAAGGACATTTTGACAAAAAAATGTATTTAAATACAATATTTTGGCAAAAAATTAACTTAGAATAATTTCTTTTCCAAATGTTCTCCTTTTGTGAAAAATGCTTCTATTAGAATAATATTTTGCCTGTATATAGCTCAGACCTCTGTTCAGAGGCTCAACTAGAATTTTTGAAATGTATAACTTAGAAGTAAGTGGGTTTATTCATATTTTACGACAACAGTGGGGAGCAAGTTTTAAGATAAAAAACGCGAATAATTATTTCAATGGGTGGTAACTCAGAAAATAATGTGAATTTTTCAAAAATCCTAGTTGTGCCTCTGTAAAGAGGTCTGAGCTATATATAGGCAAAATATTATTCTAATAGAACCATTTTCCACAAAAGGAGAACATTTAAAAAAATGATTATTCTAAGTTAATTTTTTGCCAAAATAATATAATTAAATAAATGTTTTTTTGTCAAAATGTTTTTAAATGTTATGTTAAATCAATTTTCAAATTTACTTTTGTATAATAATGTTTTACAAAAGTAAATTTGAATAAAGTTATTCTTAATTTCTATCAGAATTCTATCAAAACAAATACATTTTCGCTTTTTTTTTTTTTTTTTTGAATATTTTTTTGAAAATTCAATTCAAATTTAGAATTTACTAAACAATAGATGATAATATATTTTTCTTAACGGTAATAAATATGACAACGTTAAAGCAATAATATTGTTTTATTATTAGTTCCATCATAAATTATATTTTTCTCACAATTTTACATTTTTAAAGCATTATTTAAGTTAAATACACAATGAACAATATTAAGAGGAGTTTCAACGCATAGAATAAACAAATTTACACACCCTACATAAAATATTTGTTGCTAAATTTACAAATTCCGTTTAAATATATTTAAGTTTGAATAAAAATAATTTGAGATTAATAACTTTAAATAATTCATAAAAATTATTTAATAACGCGTTGGCAATAAAAAAATATTACATGATGATGAAATGTAATTTCATTATATTTTAACACATTCAATTACTTTTCAATTGCTATGCAATTTTCAAAATAAATTTTTACGACAATATTATGTGTAATACAAGTAAAGAAAGATTTTAGTTGATATTAAAGTTACTCATAATAAAGTGAGCAAATTCAAATTTGAGTTAAATTTGTAATATATTCTACACTATATTTTAAAAATTAAAAAAAAAATTACTTTTTACAAATGAGATCTGCACAAAAGCATTACGTACACGATTTTGATTCATTCATGAACAATATCCTTTGCTTTCTGTCGGAAATTATTTCACAAAATATTGAACTGCTTATATATATATATATATATATATATATATATATTTCTCACTTGTTATGTTATAAATATAATTTTTTATTCTTAATATTTTATTCAATTAACCAGCTACTTATAATTCTTAATTAATTAAAGCAGATATCACACTTTGTTAAGTACAAAAATGAATCACTAAATATTTATATATGACTGTAATTATCTGGAATTATTTGTTTTCTTTTCTCTTCAATTTTTAGATTAGTAATACATAACAATGACGCGGACTTCCTTTACGAAACGAATAAAATAAATATTAAAAAAATACCTGACCATTTTCCAAATTTCAGAAAAAAGAAAAAAACTTTTTATTATTTCACAAATTGCACAGAAAAATAAAAAAATTCCTCATAAAAAATATGTAACTTTACTGATTTACTTATCGCTTACAAAAGGATGACAAATTATTACTTAGTGGAGTCTTTAAAATAATATCATCATTCACAAACATCTCATGTAGCTGACATACGAAATTTAGAAAAGAAATATGTGATTGAAATATAATGTGAAGAAATAAGGAATGTATATGAAAAAACTTAATCCTTTACTTACCGAATTATGTCTGTATGTATACACTCAGGGTCAAAAAAAAGTAGCGACCCCAAGAAATAATAGCGGGATCGTAATGAAATTTTGCATGAAGGTACATGTCGGGGACATATGCAAATGATTAGAAATGCAGAGTGATTGCGCATTACGTATAGCCGGTAGAGGGCGTTTAACTTCATTCTCCGTTTAGTGTAAAACAGGTAACCAAAGCTTGCTTGAGTATGCCGAATCGTTTAGAAAGAAAGGTAGACATGTCATTATGCCGTTTTCGAAGACAAAAGGAGCAGCTGTCGCAGTTTAAGAGGGGGAGAATGATCAGCATGATGGAAGCTGAATGGTCCAGTAGGCGAGTAGCTCGTCAATTAGGCCTCTCTGATTGTGTTGTGATTAGGTGTTGGGACCAGTGGGTCCGAGAGAAGTCATTTGCAAGAAGACCAGGCTCAGGACGCCCTCGACAGACCAGTTGTCGAGAAGACCGCCATATCGTTAGAAATGCACGCGTACAGCCAACTGCTTCATAGGTCGCCATCCAGGCACGGGCAGCACCTTCATTAGGGAACCCTGTGTCTTCTCGAAGCATACGAAGACGCCTGGCTGAAAGACATTCGGTATAGCGGCGCCATTACGTGTGCTGCCCTTGACGCCCATCCATGGACGCCTCCGTTCGGAATGTTGCCCCGCACGAGGAAAGTGGACTGCAGTGGAATGGAACCAAGACGTCTTTACGACGAATCCAGATTCAAACTCAGCAGTGAGGACAACCGTGTTCGTGTGTGGAGACCCCGTGATGGACGCCTCAATCCTGCCTTTGCTTTACTTCGACACACCATTCCTTCAGCTGGTGTGATGGTATGGGATACCATTGCCTACAATACACGGTCATCCCTAGTATTGATTTGTGGCACCATGACACCCCAGCGGTTTGTCCATGACATCTTGCAACCACATGTGTTGCCAATCATGCAACGGCTCTTAGGAACCATTTTTAAACAAAACAATCCTAGGCCTCATACGGCAAGAGTGTCACAAGACTGTCTCCACACTGTTACTAACCTTCCTTGGCCTGCCCGATTCCCAGATTTGTCTCCAAAGGTGCATATCTGGGATCATGTGGGACGGTGAATTGGACATCCCACGAATTTGAACGAACTAGAGGCAAGGTTACAGCAAATATGGAACGAAATGTCTCAAGATATCATACAAAACTTGTATGCGTCAATGCCCGATCGTATCGCATTGTGCATTCGTGCTAGAGGGGATTCAACAGGGTTTTAAATCCCCCGTTCTTTTGCCTTTCTCTCTGAAAATAAATGATCCTATTACTTTGATTTTCTAATCATTTACTTATATCAGAGTAATCTTTACGTATGTAAAATTTCGTTTCATTTTGACGACTTTTTCTTGGTGCGCTTTTTTTTTGTCCATGAGTGTATATAAAGAACTTAACTGAGTGGCTCAACAGCCCAAGAGGGCCAGGGTGAACTGTGCCCAACTCATTATACGTGACCTTGGGCCCTGAGGTGCATGAGCAGAAGTTCCAGTCAGTTGGTCAGTCTGATGCGAGACACCCCCCTCCCCAGTGTTAAGTTTCTAAGCAGGTTTGGTACTCATTTATCGACCCACAGGGGAATGAATTGGCTGAGTCAAAGTTGCCCAGCCGGGTTCTTGAACCTCGGACCTGTCGTGTGGAAGCGCAATGTACTAACTCCTCAGCTACTGGGCTTCATATATATATATATATATACAGCTGGACAATTGCTAAGGACGGATCACAAATTGCTATGTAGCATAACATTAAGCGAGACATGAGGCCTAGTAGGATAAAATATAGTTGCCACACTGTTCAGACATTAGAATAAAGAATATTTATTGTTCTGGAAAGTAGAAAAGCTGTGAAACATCTGAAAGAAAAAAAAATGTTCATTTGATCTGCGTACGGAGAAATGGAACCATGCATCTAAAAGTCAGCAGGCACCTTAAAGAAAGGTATCAGTACGGGATATGTCCACCGTGGAGTGTGATGCAACATTCAACACGTCGTACCATACTTTGCACACCATTATCCAGCAGCTGTTGAGGCAATTTATCCCATTCCTCTGTGAGTGCACGGATGAGGGTGTTCTTGTTTGTCGGAGGATAGTTTCGACCAGCAACTTGCCTCCCCAAATCATCCCACACATTTTCAATGGGGTTTAGATCTGGAGAACGTGCTGGCCATACGAGACGTTGAATACCCTCGCTGTCTAGACAATCCTGAACAGCGAGTGTTCGATGACATGTTGCGTTGTCGTCCATAAAAACAAATTTATCACCGACAGCACCACGGAAAAGACGAACATGAGGAAGTAGAACTTCATCAATGTATCGTTGGCCCGTCATAGTCCCATTCACAACCACATGTAGGCGCGTGCGGCCATTGATCATGATGCCGGTCCACACCATGATACTGCATGTCGGATATCTGTCCTTTTCCTGGATATTTTCTAGACGATATGCAGTACCACTCTCGCGCCAGATCAGTTGGCGTCTACAATCCGATGACAGACAGAACCTACTCTCACCTGAGAATAGTACGCATGCCCAGTCCTGTTCAGTCCAATTGTGATGCTCACGAAACCATTGCAAACGGGCAGTACGGTGCTGTCTGGTCAATGGGACACACACAGCAGTTCTGCGTGCGTATAGTCCTCCTCCCCTCAAACGTCTGGCAACAGTTTTTCGGGAGATCTGCTTTCCTGAGGCAGCAAGAAACTGATTTGCCACCTTCTGAGCTGTGGTGCGCCTGTTCCTTTTTGCTGATAGGACGATATATCTGTCTTCTGCAGGCGTCATACTTCTATCACGACCTCCCCCGTGCCGTCTACTACACATTCCAGTAGTTTTAAATGACTTCCACAGCCGTGAAACAACTCTGTGAGCGATGTTGAACTCCCTGGCAACATCTGTTATTTTTCGCCCTTCTTCGATCTTTCCAATAATTCAGCCACGCATAAAATCATCTATGTGATGTCCGGAAGACATGCCAAAAATTTTAAGTTCGTCTATTAAATCTTTCCTGTAAAACTTTGACTTGAAACAACAACTGTCCACACGCGTCAACACCTTTAAAGCTCTTATGAACGCTATCACGTGATGAACAGACGTGGGGAAAAAATTTGCATACTCATACTTCTTCTTACTAATATCCCGCACTTATTCTAATTTTCCACATTTTGCTTCCTTTCGTTTTGTGGTTGCTATGGATGATAGTGTTATCCGTCCTTAGCAATTGTCCAGCAGTGTATAGTCATATACTAAAATGACATAAATCGAAAAAAAAAAAAAAAATACGTAGAAATAAAACCAGGGAGTAGAGATAAAAAATAAGATAGCTTCAGTAGTATTATAGAAAACTCTTAGTCTTAGGAATTAAGATTGTGAGGATAAACATAGTTTCAGGGCAAATCAACCTTTCCCTACAAGGAAGAGCAAGGAAGTGAAAATAGTAAAAGAATAAGATTAAATTAATACTAAATCCCATCATAATATTAGAAAAATAACTCTAAAAATTTTAAAACTAAATTAACAATGCCAAATACCCAGGAAAAAATAAATATATATATTTATCCAGAAAATTAAATACGAAATAGAAAGGTATATCTAAGACAATATAATAGCCCAATAAGATATCGTGATTGCTAAATTTGCGCCTAAACACGAATATATATCTGTCATTTTTCTCTTTTTAGATAAATTCTTCCTCTTTATTTAGAATCACGATTAATAATATTGAAGTGACTGTGGATTCAAATGAACGTTAATAGAAGTTTAACTGTTAAATCCAACCAGCTCCCATTCACTTCTATGTGTGCAAAAACTACATAAAAGTGAGAATTCCCATCATTTTGTTTATCTTCAGTCCTTTTTACTCAAGTGGCCAACTTACTCTTAATCTTGAGTCAATTTAAGGTTCTGCTTTCCTGGTATTATTTATTGTCGTATATCCGAAGAACAAAATGGAATCGATCGTCTTCTTTTCGTCAAACAATGCTTCTCTTTCCTTTGTCATTCTGAATTAAAGGATATGGATTAAAGGAATAAAGTCAGTTATCTTCCGGGATGTAATAGCCGTCCAACATCCGGAAAAGACAAGAATTGGCGAAAGTTTTTCCAGAAAAGAAAGGTATCATTATAGGCTTAAAATATCCTTTGGTGCGGGATTTCACGGAAACTCTTTTTCTTTAAATCATTGAGATCAACGTGCATAAAAATTAAACTGCCTCTGTTATTATTATCTACATTTTTTAGTCTCTATAAGTGTTCTTAATGTGTTGAAGTTTGCCTTAAAAAATAATGGAATTGCTTATTTATAAAATAAAAATGAATTTATAAAGCGATTAAGGAAAGTCTCATATTTATACAGAAAAATATTGAAAATTATCTTATTAAATTCAACCTATGAAATATGTTTGAATTGATTCCGAGATAAATAACGTTAATGTAATGTAATTAGAAAATTTTCAGCACTAGATATCTAATATTTGAGCATACAATATGTAACGACTAACATCAAGCGGTATGAGATTTAAGTATAAATTTAATTTTATGTGAATATTTATTCAAAAATGAATTAAATTAGAAGTATTTATATGTGTTTATCAAGTTTGTTTTTAATTCATCTGCATATAGAACGAACTTATATAAACTTTAATTTGTAAACAATATCATGAACTTTAATATAAGCTTTATTCATTAGAACTTGTTTTAAATTTGAAGAAATTTTAATCTATCTGTGAATAAGATTTGAATAACAGTTTAATACATTGTACTTTTTAATAAACTTTTTTCCCTCTAATTAAAATTTCATGATATGTTAACGCTTTGAAATGTAATCAAAACTTAAATTAATTTTTTTCCATCACAGTATACTTATGGAAATGTGAAGCACCTCTCATATCTGTCCCTAATCAGTAATCTCTTGTAATTTTACATTAAAATAATAAACATTGAAATGGCTTCATTGTACAGTGAAATAATAACTTCAGTGCTTTTATTTTCATAAAGGATTTAAATTGCTGTTGCACTGATATGACCCAAGAAGTTGTGAATAAATAATTGTATCTTAATTGAAAAGTAATACTCTTTTTTTTTTGGGGGGGGTGGCAAAATAATAAATTTATTAGACCAAAATGGAACTTTATGGTGTTTTTTTCTTGACAGGAAAAAAAATGGTAGAAGTTCGTGTTCTGAATAACAACTATGAAATTTACTTTCACTATGCATTTTATCACATTGTATAGCAATTAATAATGCGAACCCTTTCCTCAACGTCAATAAAAACTCATGAAAAAGGAAAGTGATTACGTGCATAAAATTTTACATATTTTTTTACTCTTAGATATTAAATTTAGTATGTTGCATTTGAATTTTTCCATATCAGGACAATACAGTGCTCCTAAAAAGATTCTTAATTATTTGTTATAAAGTATTTATTCACTTAGAATTTATTTATTTTTTTATTCTTTAATGATTGTATTAAATTTTAAAAGGAAAATATTTAATAAATATATTTATTATTTATTATTCAATTCATGTCTTTTCTTTTTACAAATGTATTGTTCCGTATCATATAAAAAAACGCAGTTATAGAGAAAACAGTTATTGCAACAACTATTGCTAATTGTTACAATTAGTAAAAACTATTTACTATCAATATTTAAAATTATAACAGGTTTCAAACAAAAAAAAATTTTTTTAATTGCGAAACATTTTTCGAAAGATTTAGATAATTAGCTTAAATATATTTGTATTTCACTATACACACATTATATGCAATAAATATAAATGTATAAAATATGTAAAACAACAAACACAACATTTTAATTTTCTCTGATAAATATAGTTAAAATAAAACTGATTTCTGTATATTCCCGCGTATAAAATGCGCCCCTATACTTTAAAACAGTTTTTTAAATGTTAAGGTATATTCGCCGTATAATGCCCACCCTCATTTTTACAACCTGAAATATATGTGTACAATGCTCTTACGCTTGAAGTGTATTATTTGAGGCCTTTGAAAAATAATATACTTCTAGAACTACAACCCTTTTAGTTCAAAAGGTATGTCATTTCTTTTAATTAAACAATGTTTCGATCTCTACAGAAGTCTAATTTTTTTCGGCTAACGTCTTTTTTCTTAATTTTTAAGGCTATCATTTTTATATCCGGTGTTTAACGCGCATGCGTAAATTCTGAAATTATTTTTTGTGTTATAAGTGCGCGTTATACGCGGATTTAACATTAATTAGTTTATTAAACCCATAGTATGAGATAAGTTTTCATTGAAAATTAAATTTTTATACTATTTATTACATGCCGGATTATACGGACGGTAGTTAAATTACTCTGCCTAATAAATAAATTCGAAAATTTACGATGAGTTTATGGAAATTGACAGCTCTTTTTAATGTTATACTCTCTTCTAACAAGCAAAATGCCTCTTTCTGTAAGGATATAAATCAATGAATTTTACAGGAGAAAAATAAACAAAACAAAATATATTGGCATTCGACTACCTGCTGAGATAATGTATGCATAATTATTCAAATGACAGATTTGAAATCGTACAGTGCTAAAAGTTGTGTCTTTCGGCTGAGCTTTATTTTTATAACCTGAATTGATTATATCTCAGAGAGAAATTGTTTCGATGACACTAATCTCTAAAAATCACACAGGAAAAAAAATTACTTTGTCAAACCCAAACACATAGACGACAAATTTGAACATGCAAAGAATCGTCTATGGTGACACTTAAATTGTCCCATCATGTTCTACAGCGAAGTATTCCATTTTTCAAAGCATTTCCTACCGAACCCCATTTAATTTGAAGTCATTCTTCAAATGTTGCTTAAGTCTTCCTTTTTTTTTTTAGCTTTCAAGTGTCGCAATGAAAGAAAATATGTCATGCTTGCATTAGTTGACGAATTGATTCAAATCCCTGTTGCGATGAAGTGCTCGTGAATTACCTGGAAGAACGGAAGAGAGGAAACAAGGCTTTATGGGGAGGTAACTTCAAAGGCACTAAAAAAGTTCCACCAAGTAAAGAGTTCCGCCTTATGCTCTGATTCACACGAAGATTCATTTTCGAATTCGAAGTGAAGGTCAATACTTTTCCTTATATTTAACATTACTACTTTTTGCCTTTGATGTAAATTAATAGTCATCAGTCATTATTTTGTATTTTGTATTTAATGGAAAAACATATAAAGTATTTACTCGAATCTAAGGCGCACTTTTTTTCCCAATATCAATGCAACTGAAAATCAGGTGCGGCTTAGAATCGAAGGGAAAAATCAGTGAATGGAGCAATTAGAGCAAATATAGTTTCATGTATGTATTTAAAAGTTTATAATACTGTTAAAATAACTATTTAAAGGGTGCTTTTTTAGAGGTATAAAACTTTGAATTGCAATAAACCAACGATGTATTATTCGATTGACATGAATTTTTTTATTCGAAAGATAATCTTGTAGCATTACATTTTAAGTATCAATTCTGGCATATGACTGCCATGGCTGGCTCGGATGTAGTCCAATCTGGATGTCCAACTTTCGATGACTTTTTCCAACATTTGTGGCCGTATATCGGCAATAACACGGCGAATGTTGTCTTCCAAATGGTCAAGCGTTTGTGGCTTATCCGCATAGACCAATGACTTTACATAGCCCCACAGAAAATAGTCTAGTGGTGTTAAATCACAAGATCTTGGAGGCCAATTCACAGGTCCAAAACGTGAAATTAGGCGGTCACCAAACGTGTCTTTCAATAAATCGATTGTGGCACGAGCTGTGTGACATGTTGCGCCGTCTAGTTGGAACCACAGCTCCAGGACATCATGATTGTTCAATTCAGGAATGAAAAAGTTAGTAATCATGGCTCTATACCGATCACCATTGACTGTAACGTTGTGGCCTTCATCGTTTTTGAAGAAGTACGGACCAATGATTCCACCAGCCCATAAAGCGCACCAAACAGTCAGTTTTTCTGGATGTAACGGTGTTTCGACATACACTTGTGGATTAACTTCACTCCAAATGCGGCAGTTTTGTTTGTTGACGTAGCCATTCAACCAGATGTGCGCTTCATCGCTAAACAAAATTCGCCTATGAAACTCGGGAACAACGGCAATCTTGTTTTGGGCCCATTCGACGAATCTAAAAGCGTTGTTCAGGCGTGAGTCTATTCATGATGAATTGCCAAACCAAACTGAGAATAAATCACTTGACAGCTGTTAAATCGGTCGCCATCTTGGAAAGTGTTACCAACTTAAACTTCTATACCTGGAGAAAAAACACTCTTTATATTCACTTCTTATTTTTCTCCCTTTAAATTTATTTCAATTTCATAAAATTAGATATCAATAAACCATTTTACACCATTTTTCAAGCCGCCCATCCAGTATAGTGGTCAGCGACGCTGACTGCGGTGCCGTAGTGACTGGGCTCGAAACCCGGTGAAGTCATAGATGTTTGTAAATGCACAGTGCCTTCACATCAGGGGGTAGTCTAAATAGCCGTAGAGCCGCAAGTCCTCTAGTGAGGTTGGTGGAAAGAGAAAAGAGGAGAGGTGGCCCCTGACCATCCTCATGGTGTTCTCCCTCAAAATTGGGATGGAAACGAACAAAATCATCCTGCCACCTGATGGTGCTCAAAGCTAAGGCTGATGACAGGCTTAACAATCTAGCCCCCAAGCCGCGAAGAATTTCGAGGACCTTGATCTGATATTACTGTCGATCGGGTGACATAAGTAACAAAAACACACCCTTTTTCGTTTTTCACAAAAATTTGTTGAGAATTTGGGGTGCAGTTTAGAAACGATGACAGCTTAGATTCGAATAAATAAGGTAAACATGATTTATTTTCACGAATTAAAATTAACAATACTATTTTTGAGAATTTTAATGAGATTTTAGCAAAGAAAAAGTAATTTAAAGTAAGAAGTGTTTGTTGAATGACGTCACACTATAAAACAACAGGACAGCTACTGGCGACGGAACCATGGTCAAGTGACAACAACGACCCTTGAGCAGGCAGTTCCCTCAAAAAGCTACCACACCAATAGGGGGGTGTTGATGCACGACAGATTTAACGTACATCAGCCCCACCATACAATGGGTTTTCTGGGACACTAGGGTTCGATATCAAGACACACATGTCATTATTGCATGGTTACCGTGGAGACAAAATAAAGTATAATTTTCACTTTCTCCAAATCGATTTATAATCGGTGGTTCTGATTCAAGTAAAATGTAAATATAGATGTGTTTCAAATATGCTTACACAAATATATAATATTTTATAGAAGAATTGATTGAAAGAATGATAATTATAGCTTTTAGATGAAACAATAATATGTAACATATATTCAGGAATTAAATTTAAAATTATCCAAGCATTATATAAATGTAATAAATATTTATATAAAAACAGGAACAATTTAGAATTCTTTTTGTTTACAATATTGTGTATAAAAATAAATTCAGGAAATAAAAGAAAGATTGATTGAATTGAGAAAGATATAAAATGACAAATTCTATTCTTGATAATTTTATTCTTCAATTTCTTGCTAAAACATTATTTGAAATGATGTTGGAGAACTCTTGCAGCGGAAGTTAGGTTTAAATGCTTCATTACTCTAATAAAAAATCAAATGTTTCGTTTTAAAAGAAAAAAAATATATCAACATTTTTGACGGAGAGGGATTCTTTATATATATATATATATATATATATATATATATATATATATATATATATATATATATATATATATATATATATATATATATATATATATATGTATATATGTATATATATGTATATATATATATATTACGTATATATATATATTACGTATTTATATATATGTATATACACTGCTCAAAACAATTAGGGGAGCAAGCAAAAAAGTGAAGTAAACCGTGTGAGACAGCCACGTATTGGCAAACAATGCATAGTACACACGTATCAATGCGCAATACAGAAAAAAGGCGTAAAAAAATTTGGAATTAAGCTTTAATTCTTTGAAAATATGGAAAAAACATGAAAAGATGATTTAGGGCAACAATTTGGTTACATGTAAACGATAAAAAAAAGGTACTATTTAGACATGATGCATGAGGTTTAATAGGGCGTGTGGTCTCCTCGAACAGCTAAGACTGCTGCACACCTGTTTGCCATGGATGCGATGAGGTTATCGATCGGACTTTGGGGAATACTGTTCCACTCCTCAAGAAGTGCAATCTCCATGTCTCGGACAGTAGCAGGTGGTCTTGGTCGAGCAGCAATGCGTCGTCCGAGCATGTCCCAAACATGCTCCCATGGATTCAGGTCAGGAGAGCACGCTGGCCATTCCATACGCTGTATTGTTTCAGCTTCAAGCATGTTCTCCACCAGACGAGCTCTATGCGGTCGGGCATTATCATCCTGGAAAACAAAGGAATCTCCAATGGCTCCAGCGTAAGGGATGACATGAGGTCGAAGTATCTCGTCTGCATACCTTCGGCCCGTCAAAGTGCCATTCCGAATGATATGCAGGTCCGTACGTCCCCCTATGCTGATTCCACCCAATACCATCCATTCAGCTCTTCTGTATTGTGACCTTTCACGAACGAATGTGGGTTTATTTCGAGTGCCCCAGTCCCTCCATACAAGAACACGTCGGGTGTCACACTTTAGACTGAATTGGGACTCGTCTGTAAATAGCACTTGGCTCCAATCATGTTGCTCCCAATCTCGAAGTTCAGCAGCCCATCTTCTTCGGGCCGCACGGTGGCGTGGGGTCAACGGAATGCAGACCATTGGCCTACGTGCATAGAGCCCTCCCTCATGAAGCCGATTACGTACTGTTTGGCTGGACACCCTTCGTCCTGTTGCCAAGAGCAACTGTCTTTGAAGCTGCGTAGCATTCTCTGTTCTGTTTCGACGGACTGTTAACTGTATATACCGGTCATCAGTTGATGTAGTGGCGCGTGGCCGACCTGCCCCTGGTCGACGTCTAACATTTCCTGTTTCTTGGAATGGATTCCACAGCCTTGCAACAACACTTCTGGCGACTCCAACAGCGTCCGCGACACTACATTGTGTTTGCCCGGATTCCAGTCTGCCTATAACACGCCATGCCATGGATTCCGGTAAATTACGTTGTTGAGACATTCTCAAGTAACCTTGTCTCAAAAAAAAATACTGCGCAATCGAATTTCACAGTTACGGCAAAAAAACAGACGTTTCTGCAACATCCCGATTTCTGCCCTTATCTCCTTTTTCTGGTTTTTGACGTCATGAACTTTGATTTGCATATAAAGTTTTCTTCTTCCGTTTCCTGGTAGGCTTTACATTATGGATGATTCATTTTATGTTACTTATTGGTATACATACTTGCTTACTTTTGTTAAAATCATGTGCTCCTCTAATTGTTTTGAGCAGTGTATATATATGTTTATATATATATATTACGTATATATATATATATATATATATACGTAAATATATATTAAAAAGTTATTTGATTTCAGTTAAATTAGTAATTTAAAAATTATTGTAAATCATGAATCAGGTTTCATGAATAATTAAGAATGAATTTTAAAGAATAAAAAAGGAACTTAAAACTAGGAACTAGTTTCAAGAATTTTTTTAAAAAAAGTATAAACAATTGAAGGATAGGGTAATATGGTATTCTGTATACATACAGTATTAATTTCTTTTCCCTTTTTGCTGCAATCTAAAAAAGTATAACTCAGGTATACTTTTTCCAGTGATAGTTAAGATCACTATCTTAAACTCTCAGCCAATCAGAATGCTAGCTCTCAGCTTTTCTACATCAGGAGATACTTTATTGCACGCTTCTCATCGAACACGTAATTTTCCCATAAAAAATTTAATTTTAAAAACTTTGTATCTTTTTCTCTTCCATTCATATTTTATGGTAGTTTTGAGTTTAAATTTATGCTGAAAAGGTACATAGCCTAGAGACATAGTGAAATGTCGTTTCCTCATCGTCTGCTCTTATTTTTTATAATTATATATGAGATAAAGATAGATTATAATAAATTTTACTAGTACTTATACTGGTAATTGATAAACAATATGGTAATTAATTAAAAATAATACTAACAGAAAATTTTCTCAATGATCTATGCATGTGCATATAAAATATCTTCTTTTGTTATTAACTTGAAATTTGTAAACTGCAAGGTATATTTTCGTAAATAATTATTTCTAAAACGAACTCGTGCATTTTCGATTAAATATATTACATTGTGCTTCTGTGCTCAAATTTCAAACATTTTTCAACTAAATAAAATGAAAAAGCTGATGTGGGACGTGCAGTTTTCTAGAATAAAAAATTATTTAAACGATTAACGCACACATTTTTTGAATGAAAAAAAACTCTGGAAAAGTTAATTTTTTTATTAAAGGAGACACAATTTAGAGCGGATTTTTGGCAAAAAACTAAAGAAAAATAATCCAAATTCTTAATTTAATTTTGGATTCTGATCCGCATTACATGTGAGTCGAATAGACGGCAATTTTGTTCATACATTCGTTTTTATTTTCTTTCTTTTCGAATTGCTGTTCCTCAAGAAAAATATTTTTATTAGTAAAAATATTTATTTATACTCTTTCAACATAAATAATAATAATTGTAGTGTATTTATTTTTAAAAAATTCAAAATTTTCTTTTTTGTGTGTGATTTACTTGGAAGTCCAACATAGCAATTATTACCCATTTAACGACGATGAATCACAGCCAGTCTCACGAGTATAGACGGCACTCGCTTATGTTTGAGTGTGAAAATTACAGCAGCAAAAAAAAAATGATCCACCTCGAATTATCTCGATTATGCACAGTTTGGCCAGTTGAGCTTCCTCGAATTAACTCGAGCGCACACGTTAAGGGATTGTTGTAAAATAATTAATTGTTAATTCGATAATACATTGTGAGAACTGACATTTTATATATCAAAACAAAAAAAAACAATTCTCCCTTATACTATTTTTGGGCTGTAAAATATTTGAACAGTTATTAGATTCCTAAAGAAACAGATCGCAGGAAATGCATGAAACCGCAAAGATGAATAAATTATTGAGAGTTAACGACTTTTACTGAAACTCCTCAATTGTGATCTCATTTTACAACTTCATTTATTTCAGATAACTATTATCTTACAACCATTAACCTTCTTCATTTTACTTAAATATCAATTAACGATTCTTTCCACTCCCTTTAATGCATGATAAAGCTGCCGAACTAACTTTAGATCAATGTATTTCAGACACGATTGGTATCTTCACAATTTACAAAAAAATGATCCACTCTCCAGTAAATTACACACGAGAGGCATCCTGGTCAATTATTCTTCTCAGTAAAACCAACAACATTTCATTTAGTATTCATATCACAAATAAAAAAAAGAAGAAATGTAATGATATATGTAAATATACCGATCCAATTAATTCGGAAAGTTAAAAATGGTAAATCATCTCACGCTATCTTTGTTTTCTAGAACTTAGAATCTAATTTTAGAAATTATCGATATAGAGAACAAGAATCAAAATTATCATATTTGAATACCGTTATGATTACAAAAAACACAAATTCAATTTTAAAAAAAATCACCTGTTTGAGTAATCATTACTACATAATTTTCACACACATTAAATGTTGCATATTAATAGAAACAGCGAAAGTGTTGTAGTGTTGTAACATGTATACAATACATAGTAAAAGGGTTTTTTTTATTTCTTCATAAAGAGTAGGGATTGTGTGTGTGTGTGTGAGCAATATCCGACTAAAATTCATTACCGGTATTCGGTATTTTTTAGATCTTAATACCCGGATACCGGTTTTAATACCGGTATAAGAAATTTTAGAAAAAGAAAGGAAACACAAGTGTATGTGTTTCGTTGTTTTACTTGCCAGTTTTATATTAGAGAGTGTAAATATCCCGAAAAATGTGTAATTTATAAATTATTACAGTATATACAGAATCACAAATTAGTATATGAACATCTTATTTGTTTTAATCACAAAAAAGTGCAAATATCACTATTCAGTCTGTGTTCTGCGATTTTCATCATATAAATAAAGAAACCAAACCGAAGTATTATCGACTGATTTATTTATGTTCTTTAAAGTTATTCTTATTCATTATATATATTATGGGTTATTATTTATGAGTATACACATGTAAGAAATCTGGAAAAAAATATTTTGAACTCTAAAGTATGATTTGCAAATAAAATGTGAATTACAAACTCGCCCAATTAAAAAAATATTGAAATATTACACACTTTCTTCACAAATACAACCTCGTTTTTAAATATATGAATATCAGACTACGAATCCTGCGCATGTGCAGTATTGCTCTGAGCTGTAATAGGATAGTTTGGGCCCACCTCCTTCTCTCTCGAATTCATATATTTTATCACTTCTCTTGACTGTACGATACAACTTTGTATTCACAGTCTAATTGATTTCACCCGTTAGAGAGACATATATAAATATAAAAACGTATACTAATTTTCTATATTGGCGATCATTGAACATATTGTGGAGACGATTTTAAAAATTTCTAGTAAATACCGAAAAACCGGTATTTAAATTTGTGAATACCGGTATTACAAAATTGTACATATAAATCAAAGTACCGGTATTCCGGTATTGCAATCCATAGTAAAGAGTAAACCAAAATTAAGTTTAGAGGAACAAAGTCTCTTATACAAACATTAGCGGGTATGAAAAGTGTTGATAATAATAAGCCGTTTTAAAAAGTGTTAATAGTATCAGAATCTTATATTTCTTCCGAGAAACAGTTGTTTAACAAATTAAAATCTTCATACATTAATATATTACATTCAAATCTATTTAATTTCAATTTCCCTTTGAAAACGCAACATTTTCTCGGATGTAAGCAATTAATTTTTTACTACAATAATGTTTTTTAACTGAAATTAAATGTTTTATTATACTCCTACTATTAAAGTGAATTTAATGTTTACATTTGTATGGCCAGTATTTGATGGAATATGTAAACAAGTTATAGTTTAAATTTTCATTTTTTTTTGTTCTTTGAAAAACAATATACACAGCAAAATGTAGAAGTTAAATTTTAAATCTCTTTATAATTATTTGTTCGAATTTTGAGAAAACTCTGGTTTTTTTTGGTTTTTTTTGGTAATGTAAATATTAATTCCGTTTTTTTTTCATGTCTTTAACAAATAGCACACTATACTATTTTTAGCTTGCTATGTGCAATTCAAAATCTTAAGAATGATAATAGGGATATTGTTATTAGACAATTTCTTACATACCAAATAGTACATATGTAAGAATTTCAAAATAACAGAAACTGAATTTTATGCAATAACTGAATTAAAAAAATAATAGTAAATTTATTTTAGACTCTTTATTTTCCCACTACAATTTAAAATTTATCCTTATTTCTCAAACATGTATTTATCTTGATTCTATACAAATACGTCCAGGTAAATTGAAAACAATGTGATTACTTGTGTATTTAGGTAATGTGGATTCTAATAGTTTAGCTTTTCGAATAATTGTGTTTTGACTTTTCCTTTTTATCTTTTTCCCCAGTAAAACATGTTGCCATAAATAGTAACTGTTTTATATGTTTGTATATATATATGACCAAAATCTAAGTTAAAAACTCTTAAACATCCAAGATGTTGAGAAAACTGGATGTATAAAAAAATGAGACCAATAGGATGTTTGTATTGGTTATTCACATCACTCGTCGGTAATTGTTGCTACTGTTCCTAATGATATACTTCAAGATACTGAAAAAAAATATGGCGGGGGGGGGCGAAGGCCTTTTACACCTTCCCATCGTTATTCGAAAAAGAAAAAAAGTCTAAAAAAAGAAATCGTATCAAACAAAGTGACCAGTAACTAATCACTTTCAAATTGTTTCTTAAGGGGCAATTTTAAAATAAAAAAAGGAAATTCCTAGGTATAACTTCTAATTAAAGTCGTCTTATTAATTTTTTTTGTTCACATTAAAATACACTTTAATTAGTTAACTCTACTTTATAATGATTTATACATGCTACCGAAAATTTATTCAAAAGAAAAATTATCATCCCTTATGTTTTCAATAGAAAGTTTCAATCAATAGAAAGTTTCTTCCTTTTAAAAAAAATCCCGTAAGTAATTTATTTTGTTTTAGTTATCACTAACATCTTACATATCGAATGATTCATAATACAAGAAAAAAATTCAAGCTGGCTTGAAAATATTTTTTTCACAAGAATTTTACACTGATATTTGAAATCGTTTTTCAGTCTTTGTTACGTGAACTATGGTAATTGAACTTCATTTCCTCAAAGTTATGCCTTACACTGGTTTGTAAATAGAAAAAAAGTAGATCTATTTTAACTATGGGAATGAATCTAAGAAAACTATAAATTAGGCATTATTGAAAGAATACTAATTCTTGAAATTATGGTGTGAGAGAATTCTATAAAAAAAGCATTTTAGAAAAAAAATGATTAATTGCATTTCTTTGCTTGTGGATCCAAAAACAATGTGAAAAATTAAAACTTCTCATTACGTACAACATAAGTGAAATACTCAACACACACACACACACATATCTTGAGAGAATTCACGAAAAAATAATTTCAAAGGCAGATTGATTTATTAAGTTTATTCAACGAAATTTCAAAAATAGGAAAATATCACAGAAAAATGTTCGTAAAGTAATAATTAAAAATAATATTAATACATATAAGTAAATAAAAATATTTGCCAAATAGTAATTGATTAATCTATATCTAACATTGAGAGACTTTGAATAGATTATCCAAAACTATATAGGGATTAATACAATAAGTACTTTGAACTTTTTGAAAAGATACATAATAATACATAACAAGAAATAAGAATTTGTGAAAACTACACTAAGTAAAGTCTTTGATTTGAGTAAATAAAATATTTATCTTTTTAATAATAGTAGGACATAAGTAAACGGAACAACTAATATATAAGAATATTTCAATGAATTTTAAACTTGAATGAAGGGAAATAAATTATATCCATAAAGTTTGTACTCACAAATGGAAATTAAATTATTTTTAATGATTAGTTTTGATGTTAAGGTGATTATATTTTATGATTATTTATAATCTTGGAAAGTATGGTCGTATTAATCCTTTTAATTATTTAGCATTTTTAGTTTCTTTTATATACATTCGAAACTATTTGCTTACATTTTAAACTATTTGTTTTCATTATAAAAACAAAATATTTCACAAATAATTGATAGTACGTTAAATAGTATAAGTACGAAAAAAATGCCTCCAAATTTGTTTATATAGTTAACAATGCTGCACTTATTTCATTTTATTGTTGAAATGTAGAAAAATAGTATACAAATATTTACAGGCCGTAGATCATTGGTTGATTAATGATGAATGTAAAAGGGCATTCTGAAACAATAGGTAATTTTTTAAAAAAAGATTTAACAATATTTCCATATTTTTGTTAAGGTCTATCAAAACAACCTGTTATATTTAGTGATCGAATAAAATTATAAGTGCATACAATTATTTTATCCAACAGTCATTTTTGTGCAAGATATTATAATAGCATCTTTAAAATTCACACTTTTATATTACCTCCTATTAAATAAAACAAAGCTTTGTGACACGTGATAAAAGTTGTAACATCGTATTTTAAAATATTTTATCACGCAAATGTACTTTTTTTTACTTCCTATTTATTCTCAGCTAGCAAAATTTTCTCACATCAATCTGTCTCTTTCGAAAGTTTTTCACACCGACATTCAATTCTTGACACATAGTTAAAATAAGGTTACTTTTCTTTTTACTCCAGTGGAGTCCGAAAAAAAAATTCCGCTGGATTCTTTCCGCTTTGTACACCGACTGCAAGTTCTTCAATGCGTCAAAGAAAAAACCCTTCTTTAAAAAAAATACTTATTTAAAATAGGCTACATGCATATTTAACTAAAAAAATCAACACTAACCGGAATAAGTTAAGTGACAAAAGTCCCTCAAAAACGAGAAAGAAAGAAAGAAGTCATCACACGTAAGAAAATTTTTCTGGACATGACTGAGTAAACTTTCCGATAAAAGAAAGAAATACAGAACAATCAAATTCCTGAGATAGCTTCACAGAGTCACTTTTTAATTTATATACGCTCCACCAACCTATATTTCTTCCCCTTTAAAACGACGGCGCGCCTCAAAAATCGGGTCGCTTTTAAAAAGGATGTGGCTGAGGAGATGAAAAAACGAGGCTAACCCGCTGGACATCGAACCACGTGACTAAGGGGTAGTGGATTGAGAGAAAAGATTCTGATCAAACAAAACCGTTAACCGACGAATATTCTTATTCCACTGTGTGAACGATTCTCGAAGGGGACGGACAGTTTTTGCGCTCTGATCCTGATCCTCCGTTCCGCACTGGATCTTTAGCAACCGTCTGCAGTGGTGTATGTCAGTGTTCCTGTGCTCAAGTTTTGGTTTCTTGCTTGGTTGCTGCTAATACTGATTGATTGGACTGTTGGAAAAAGAGTTTTTTTTTTACTTGAGTGATATATTGTTGTTTTTCATTCTGAAGTGCCATGATTAGTAATTGGAGGTAAGAGTTTGTAACATTTTTTCTCTTTAGAAAAAAAAAATGATATATTTAAGTGTGTATTTTCAATAGGCATTTAAATATTTGAATGAAATCTGCAAAAATTCGAAGAACAAACTCTCTAAAATTGCGGATAATTTTAATTTCATATTTGCAATAAATTATGTGTTTTATTGTGAAATTTTAAAGGAAGAAGAGTTTTTAATTATTATACATTAATCTCATTTTATGTATTTCGATATTTCTTTGCATAATTTGATTTTTAATAATTTTTGGTACATAAATTTTTGAAAAATTTCTAACATTCATTATATTTGTATCGAAAAATTAAAAAAAATTTAATAAACGTAATGTTTAATTAGAAAAAAAATAGAAAATGTCCTACGTTTTATACAATTGACGAAAAAAATTAGATCCGAAAGTTGAATATCTTAAAAAAAAAATTTTTAACTTAAAAATTTACAAAATTATTTGAATAAAAAAATTGTCTTAAAATCTTGTAACTTATTTAAAAGTTTCACTTACATGTATGAAACATAAATTTAAAAAAAAAACCATTACAAATATGAAACATAAATTTTAAAAAAAACCTGAGAAAGTATCAAAAATAAAAATTGCGACTAACACATTTTATTTTGGATGTGAAACAGTCGCAAGTTTTTAAAATTATATTATATTCAAGAGTACAATAGAATCGATACAAGAACTATATCTAAATATAAAACATTAAATCAAGCATAAATGGAGAAAATGTTCTATGTATTTTTTCAATACTTGAGGTGAAATACAGCCAAAGGCTTAAAAATTTACAATACAAAATTTTAAAGAAATAATTCTATTTTCTTCAAAAAAAATTTTTATCAAGTTAAAAAAAAGGGGAAAAGATAAATTTTTTCTACTTAATTAATTATTATTATTATTATTTATTATTTTTCCTTTATTAACAGCAACAGTCAGAGGTATGATAAGTATAACATAATTGTGGTATGTTAATGTTGGTACACGGAGGACTTCCGCTATTAAATGTTTATGTACTTAATGTGAATAAAATTGCTTTATCTAAGTATTTACGGTATAATTTCAGTTTGTAATGATTCCTCAATTATTTTAATTTCTTTCAAAATATTTACGAGGTATCTTTTTTAATGCGTTGGTATCCTTTCTTCTCAAAGATCCAGTGAACTGTTTCTAAGTGTTATTGTAATGTACATTCAATTTACTGTTATCACATTGATATTAGTAACAAAGCTTTCCCTTTGGCAAAGTTGACATTTTTTTAGTTGTCATTTCCTTCCGGCTTATATTACATTCAGGAAATAAAAGTTTTAAGTAAGTATTTTATAAAATTTCTGATAATGTGATATATATTTGTTTGAATAACTGCTTGAAATTTACTTATTAAATTTCCTTAAAATTGATGAATTTTATATTTTATATTTAAGCATCTTCTTGATCTACAAATTAGAAAATAATTACTCTTAAATAAACTTTAATCGTGGGGGAGGGGAGGGGGTTATACACTTAATTCAACAGAATTATGTTTATAGATCTGGTGGTGATCAGGAAATATGTTGATTATTAAAATATTACTCTTGAGTACAATAGAAAGAAATACATATATATGTATAAACTATCAACATAAAAAACTACATTTTTACTCATTCATGTTATTATTTTTTGTATGAAGTGAAATTTTGCCCTATCAAAACATTTTCTTGCTTCATATTGTAATAAATAATTATAGAGAACTTAAGTAGATTAGACAGAAAAAAAACTCCTCTTGACTTTCACTTTTAGCATAATAAGCATGTAAATTTGTTATAATTTCGCAATACAAACTCATAAAATGTTTTTGAAAGAAGAAAAATAAATTTTTTATTTTTAAAATAATAAACGTTTTTTTTTAAATACAGAATAAAAAAAGGTTCTTTTCCCTTCCTTATAAATTTATCTCTTTATTTGAAAATACACACTAAAAGCAAAAACACTCCAAAAACTTTGTGAAACATTTCAGGAAGGATTACCGTAAATAAAACACACAGTCAAGCAATTTTTCCTGTAATAAGTAATTGAAAGTACAAACCCTACAATTAGTCTCATGTCTTTATGTTTCAAAAGACAAAGAAAATGAGGAAGGATCGTAAAAAAATACAATGATAAACGTTATTCTCCAAGATTCATTTGCTTAATTCATATACATATCAAAATTTTCTCTTCAACATTAATCTAAATTACAAAAACCTAATTTATGGTGCAAGTATTCATCAATAAACAGCTATCTTTGTTAGTTTAATTAAAATTCAGTTCACGAAATCACTAACTTCGTTGTCATCATTAGCAGTACCAATAAAAAAAACGAAATGGAAAAAGCAATACTTTACAGAATAAGGATGAATGGCCCTTTAATGAGAATAGTTCTTAGTAAATTGAGGAAATTTGGTTTTTGAATTCGTTTTTCAAGTTAAAGAGAAGCGTGGTATGCCGTGCACGTCACAGTTTTATCTCGAGGATAAGAGAGCTATCCATTCAAGTTCAAAACGAGCAAATGATATGTCAATTTAAAAAAAATATTTTAATGTTTATTTGCTTATATTAGTGTATTTGCTGATAAATAATGTACAAAAATAGCATTAACCCTGGAAATGTACGATAGTGGAAACTGTGATCTGAGTTAATTTAGGTTTAAAGTGCTTTGAATTTCTAATAACATACATGGAAACAGAGATTAATTATGCAAATACTCTTATCAATAATATTTTAAAGTTTAAGAGGATGTTAATTTTCAATTCAAGCTATTAAGACTATTTAATAAATAAGTTATTAAATCAGTTAAGTTGGATAATTACGTTACGCTAAATTACGTTTATATTCAATAAATATATGATTGTGTTGTTTTTTAATAGATGTAACAAAATTACAAGGAAATTGTATTCAAGTTTGAATTTTAATTTTGTGTCCTTGATTATTTTAAATAATTTTTTCCCTATTGAGACTAAAATAAAATAAAACCATTCGTAAAGTTTACACAAGTCTTAAAAGCATCTGAGGATTTAAAAAAAATCTCCCGATTAAATTAGTAATTCATTTTAAGAATAAACTTACTAAGATAATAGTTCAAAGATGAATTTGAAGTGACATATTTTTTTGCTGGGAAGTAGAGAACCATTAAAAAGAGGTTTAAAAATTCTGCAAAAATAAATACAAAAAGGCATTCTTACACAAAATTCGTGCAAATATATACATATATATTAATCTTTTTATTTTCAATTCGTTTAATTAAACATGATACATTACTCAAAAATCTTCAAAGATACTCAAAATCTATGTAATTCGACTTCTAGGGACAATTTTTTTTGAAAAAATTGAAATATGAGGATTTTTTTTTGTAACTTTTAGATTTTTTAGTATATTTTAAGGAAAAAATCGTAAACTTGAAAACAGAAAAAAATTAACTAGTATTAAAACGAGAAAAAAACGGAAAATGTACAAAAAAATTACATAAACGGGGCCCACTCTGTACAAAAATTTTATGAAGAAATCCTTAATTTTTCAATTTTGATGCGTTGTTTTGTTATTCATGTTTTAAATGACCTTCAGGATAATAGATATTTTCATTTTTACAAAAACTATAGAGCACTCTATCTTAGTGACTATTCGAATGGCTTAAAAAACAGTGTTTATATTCACATAAAGGACTGTAAATTTTGAAATATAACAGTGATTAATAAATCTGAAGGTCAAAACACTTCTACTGTTATACAAAACATTCACAAAAAATTTCAGCAAATTATTTTCAAAACTTTTTGAGCAATCACTGCCCCCGTTTGAGTTTTTCGGGAAAAAAAACACATTTCGAGTAAAACGCATTTTAAAGTTAGACATCTTGTGTAAAGTTATGGCATCTTCTTTAACTGAAAAACTTGTAGTGTTTGTTCTAGTTAAAGGAAAATAAAAAGCTTGGTATTTTTATTAAGCTAATAACACGGCCCTATAAAATACAATCATAAAAAATTGTCAATTTTTAAAAATAAATCATGATTTTAGGGTAGTCAGATACCTTAAATCTTTCCTGTCAACACATTTCGGATTAAAAATGATTAATTAACACATCCCATAAAATATTAGTTATATACGTCAAAAATAATTAGCTTTATAATAACTATAATTTTAGAGTTAAGCAGTTTTATATGTTCGAAAAGTACACATACGTAAGCTTCGAATTAAACTCATTCAGGATTACAGAATACTTTTTTAAAAATTATTCAGCTCATCAATCTATAGATAACTATACTTCTTGTCAAAAAAGAGCTTTGTATAAAGAAGTTCTCACGAATTGGTAACCGGTTGACTTGATGGTTGTCTTGAACTTGAACTTTTGTGAAATGGAGTCAGATAGTTTTCTTTTTCCATCTGAATATATTCATTCATTGAAAGATAATAGTTCCTTGGAACAGATTTTTGAACGTTGAAACATTTTTAGCCTGTGATAAAAAAACCGTGTAGTAGAGATTTCATAGCAAATTTTTTGAATATGCTTGAATATTGTAAAGCATATGAAAGTAAAACATTGTTTAAGGAAGACAGCATGCACTTCTGCAAATTAATGAAAGATCATTTAAATATTTTAAGTTCTAGTTCAAATTCTAACTTGTAGAAATGAACTGTTTTTCCCCTTTTTTATTCTGTATCTTAGCATAGTGAAAGAATCATATTGAAATAACGAAATATAAACTTGGAAATTTTACGATTTCGTATATATTAAAGCTTCAAGTAAAATGACAGTCGTAAAACTTTTTTTCAGCAATACACATGGGAAATAAAGTACTACGTCTTTTAAATATAAAATACTTCTTTAATAAATGTAAAATAGTTTAACTTTTTTAAAAAAATATTTTTAAAATGATTTTTCTATAAAAAGGAAAATTTATTTTGATGAAGAGGGAAAAAAATTCCAGATTTTAATAATTTAGTAATTGATATCACATTAATTTATTTTACAAGATTGTTTAACAATATATGTTACTTAAAAGTATATATTATTAATGAAATGTATGTGTGAAATTATCTTATATAATAGAAAATGTTTTGAAACTTGTATTTCTATTAATGTTGTAATTATGGAAAAAATAGGAGAAAAATTTCAGTTTCTTACCAATTTAGAAAATAATTAAGAAAAATTTGAATACTTTTTCTTTTCATAATTTTAATTTTGTATTGTTTTTTTTGTTAGTTTTTTCAAAAATTTAATTTTAATAAGATATATCATTTGTTTTTCAATCATCATTTTCAAGAACAATATATGACTTCATAACATCTTAAACTTCATACAAATTTTAAAAAGTATTATTCGAATGTAAACTTTTATCTAGCTTGAGTTTTAAATGAACTTCAATACTCTAATAATTAGGAAACTGCAGAATTTCTTGAATTTTCACTATATAGTGTTTTTGATGTTTACGATCAAATTTTTAAAATGGTTATCATCTATGATTTCCATTAAAGAGATAGAGAGAGTTTTTATATTTTAAATCTTTTATTGTATTCTTAACATGATGTTTTTTTTTCTTATGAACCATTTGTACCATTTGTATTGCTGAAAAAAAAAAGATTTTAGGGTGATTGATTAAACCTTGATTGGAACAAAAAAAAAAGAGAAAAGTCCATCTTACTTACGACGTAAAGAACTCTTAAACTAATTTTCACTCTTATAAGACTAACATACCAAAGCAAAAATTTTGAACAAAAAAAATATATAAAAGAAATAACATATACTTAAGAAGGAAATGAAAAAAAAAATTAAATCTGAATTTGAATCAAAATACTTCATTATGACTGCGAATACAATGATTCTACATGACATGTTGCCATTTTCTTTTAGTGATAAGATCTAACTTTAACATTTGAAGGAATAAAAAAGTGAAATCAGGTTAATTATCTTCTGATAAAGACTTAATTATGAAGGGTAGTGTTACTATAGGTGATTCTGAAGTACTTGGAAGCACAAAAAAGTCGCTGTGTCTAGCGTGCAAGGAAATAGGGATATCTTCTTTAAAGAGCAAGGATGCGCCGCTAATCTATATTGTACTCTTCACAGATTAAGGTCAAATGTCTCTAGCTAAGCTGTCTTAGACGAACACCAAATCCAACCATGCGAAGACGAAAATAAATTTTAAGGCATTTATTTGTTACGTCAATGTTACTTAACACAGAAAAAGTGCAGCGAAAAATATCAATTATGGTTTTACTTTGAAACGAGAGAACTGTCGAATGTTATTTTAATTATAGGTTCCAAACTTAATTGATATGATTTTGGTTTCTTTTGTCTTTGTAGTTCAGTGTTTTTTGAAGCGTCCAGTGCGAAAGGAAATATTTCCTTTCGTTCAGGTCGAACAATAAATGAAAGTATCAAGTTGTGTAAACTAAGGTTTTTCAGGCTGTTTTTATGTGTGTGTGTGTGTGGCTCGTTATTTGTATTACACCCCATTATTCAGATACTTTTTCTGCGGCTAGAAAAAGAAAGAAAAAAATTATGTAATTATCTTAAAATAGCAAATTAAATTCACGTATAATAATAATAAAGTATCATTGATTACAAGAAAGCATGAATGACTCTAAAATAAATTTGTATGTTTGTCTATTTGAGTTTAATATGACTACCATTTATACATATGGCATAATGTCCCGGGATTTAAGACATTTTGCTGGGAGAATTTTTTATTTAGTTGCAATCGTTGAATGGATTGATGATGAAACGTTGATTTTTTTTTAAAATTGCGCATCTATTTTGCGCATGCATAAAAGACCGACACTAAAGACAACACAAACGAGCACAAACAATAAAAGGAGGGGGAGCGTTCTTTGTTCGCTCCGGAGATCTCCGCTTTTATAGCTTCCTTCAACAGAAGCTTTTAAAATGATATGATTTCCGTTAATAACTTCTGTGATTTATTATAATACACGTATGGGGACACGCAAACACACATGGAAATGAAAAGGAGTTGCCAAATCAAAAATGTATGGCAAAAAATTAAAAAAAAGATTTTTTTGTCATTATATTTTATTTTAAATGAAATACAATATAAATTTAGTTCAAATAAAGTTTATGTTTTTATGTATGATTTTCCAAAAGAAACGAAGCATATATTTTATTACAATTTCTTCGTAAGTAGTTCAAAGAATAATTAGAACAAGAAAGTGCAAACGAAATTAACATTAACAGAATCAAGTAGCAAAAAATTTAAATAATCATTTTAGATAGAAGTAGTGTTGTGCTGTTGTGACTAATGCCACTTGCCTGACGAAGTCAGATCGAGACCCGCGAAAATCATCGTGGCTAAGGGCTAGAATTTTTACGCCTGTCATTGGCCTTAGCTTTGAGCACCATGCAAGTGACAGTACGTTTTTGCTCTGCAAATAGAAGTAGTAAAAATATAATTGGGCAAAGATAATTTGTAACAATAGAAATTTTGAAAAACAGTTTCTTATAAAGGTTGTGAGAAAGTTAACATCAAAATTGGGATATTTTCAAGTCTTCAAACATTTTAAAATTTATTTGATTCTAAAGTAAAAACAATGAGTAGAAAAAATAGGGATTATTATAGTATAAAATGATATCGTAAAGTAGGAAAAAGAAGAAATAATTATAAAATAGTTCCTTAAAATTCCTTATGCAACTTGAATGAATTTTTTACTAAAAATGTAAAAAAAAAAATTATCTTGGATTATATTTCGATTGATTAATAAAGGGACTAGAAGAAATGTGAATCGTCAATAGTTAAATTCAAATATATGCAGCTATGTGTAAGTAGAATACTTGGAAAAAAATATTTCAACTCCAACTGTGGATTGGAAATTATTCTGTAAAAGAACGTAAAAGGATTTTGCTAATTTTTCCTCAGATAAATACTCAAATTGGTACTCTTCCGTTTCACCGGCGCAGACAATAAAGTCGTCAAAAATGATACAACCGACGCCAAGTGGAATATAACTGCTGGTAACCTTTTACATATTTTCAAAACAAGTCGTGGTCTTTTCTTATCAGTAACGTCTTTATCATAGTGTATCAAAAATGGATGAAAAACCAATGAGAAGTATTAATTTTTTTTATGTGTACATTATGTGTTGTCGCCAATCACGCTAACTTGGCGAGATATACGCCATTGAAACGGAAAAGTACTTTCAAATTTTATTTATACAGGAACTAGCAACTTTAAAGCAAATTTGTCATTTTAAATCTAAACATCTACTTTTTCCGACTATGAATAGTCGTCCATTTGCGAAAAAAGTGAAAAAGAAACTTTCTGTCAGCGACAACTTCCGACTTCTTCACAGTTCACTTCTCTTCTTTTGTTTATTTAGTATAGCTTCTACAAGTGTCAGTTACAATAAATGACAAACAAACTCTTTTCCGCAACAGCAGATAACCTCGAGTTGCAAAGATATAAAGTAAATTATTTTCGTCTTTAGTCATTCTGTGTATATTGGAAATTGTTACATAAAACCTTCTAGAAACAACAAATAATTCTATGAATAACTTTTCAACGTTTTCTTTGAAAGGTATTTAGATGATGCAAATGTTTTTTTTCTAGAATAAAGAAAATACTACACTGAAATGCAATTCTATTTCAATATGTATGTATATTGTATTTCTAACTCATTTGGCCTTTATTCTAATATGCTGTATTTATGACCATGTGTGTTGTTTGATTGGCTGACATGCCATTTTTGTGCACTATTGCTTCTATTTTTTGATAATTAAAAAGTGCGAAAATACATCATAAAATCTTGAACGGAAAGCTTACTTCACCTTACATTACTGTCCTCATATGGAAACTTTTCTGGAAAGCATATTAGTTTTTTGTGTATGTATGTGTTCTCTGATACAGGCTTCTTGTTTCCTGATATTTTAATTTCTGAGAGTCTTATATATATATATATATATATATATATATATATATATATATATATATATACGAGATTTGTACACTATGTTTCTACTCCTTTGTTTATTTTTATTTAAAAGAGAGACCTTTCAAAGGAGAGCTGAAAGCCTCTATTTACCCCATTTTTTCAGAAATATGATTTTCTAGATAGCCATTTAACATAGTTTATCATTTGTATTGACGTATCGACAGATAAATTACATAAATTATTTGAAAACTGAAAATAATTTTTTACGCTACTTATATTGTAGCTAAGTATATTTACTTCAATGTTCATGTAATTAATAAAAATGGAAATTTAAAACTCAAATATGTGTTTAAACTGATAGTGAAAAAAAGGTTGTACGTATTAGCTTCATATTTAGTTAGATATGTCGAATTTTCCAGCTATACATATTATAAAATACAGCAACTTTCTAGTACATTTAAAAAGTCGTTGTGATCTGTTGCTGAAGATTATATTCTCAATTTAACAAGGCAAAATTAACAAAAATTATTTCTTCTGTTAAAGTCAAGAGTATATTTTTGAGACAACGATTACGAAATTTCCGAGTTGTTTTCGAAGATTCAAAATGTAGGTAGCTGAGAAACTCGACACACCAAAAACAATGTCGCACTTACATGGACAGACAAGCAAAAGTAAAACGAAGATATTAGTAATAGTAGAGAAGAGGTTGCGGAAACTGTGTAATCATTCAGGCCATCACGCGTGCTATTTTGAAAGGCTTTAAATTTCTATTTCTATATTTTTGATTCATCAACAGAATGTAATGTAACTGATTATTTCTGCAATTTAAATTTTACACTATAAAGTACATTTATAAGGTTTTTTTGTGCAAGGTGTATTTCAATAACGTATTGTCTATTTCATTCGATTAGATCAGTGTTTCTCAAACTGTGGGGCGCGCCCCCTTGGGGGCGTGATAACCCCACAAGGGAGGGGGGGGGCCGAGTACATTGAAAAGTCGAAAACACAAAATATTACTTAGAAAATTATTAACTTACTGAAAGTAAACAAATACAACATTCTGACATAATAAAAGATAAAATACTTATTTACTCTATAATACAGGTATAAATGTATCAGTACTGCAAATCTATTTTATAATTAACTTAACAATACTAAGTTAAGGGCAAGTTTAATAATTACCAGTAACCCCATGGGTTGGTCATGTATAAAATTATATGCCATCATTAACACTTACCTTGATAATTTGTACGGTTTATAATTATAATCCTTTAAATACCGATTAAAAATTATGCTCCCCAGTGCCACCGCTTAGCACGTAGATGTATGTGGTGTATTGAGGAAGGTGAGTGGAAGAAAAGGGATGAATAATCAAATCCTCTGAAATAAAAAAAAGTTAATCCTTTTCAAACACTGTCAAAGTCATTTTATTGCTTTCTAAAGCCTTCTGAATAATTTTATTGATAGCAGTTCACAGCAAAGATATAACTTAATAAAGACGTATATATACGTCTGGGGACAATGACCACCGTGGCTGAGCGAGACGTATATATACGTCTGGGGACAATGAACACAGTGGCTGAGCGAGACGTTTATATACGTTGGGGGGATTTATAAGGTTAAAGTCGTATTGTAGGTTTAGCGTCAAAACATAGTATTATTGAATTTAATACGTATTTAATATATGGAAGGGGGCGCGATGCAAATTATGATTGAATATTGGATCGCGAACATTGAAAGTTTGAGAAGCACTGGATTAGATTGTTTATTAAAGTAAAGTGAATTTTAAAATTGACATATAAAACCATTAACTTTTTTAAAACAACATTAAGAGAATTTTTGAGTATACCGACTAAACTTTTTTTTTTGGAATACATTCACAACTGAATACAGATAAATCTGTATGGATTAAAAAGATTATAAATTTGCTTGCGCGCTGTCTTCGTAAGCTGTAGATAAGTTTATGCTGGCTTATTGAACTGCAAATAATCCATAAGGCCTTCTTGTTGGTTAAGAAAAATTCTTACCCCATTAATAAATCATCAAAAAAGGAAGAAGCATTTAACCTGAAGACAAATTATCGATAAAATAACTTCTATTTACATCAATATCTTTAATAAACAAAATAGAAAACCAAATTTCAGCACGAGAAATCCTTTGTGAAAGTTGAGAAGCCATTGATTCATTAAGAAATGGCAATGGTACTCTATTGATCAACTGTGTTAATCGGGAACGCATTGGTTTTTTGCACGCGTCATCAACACCACACGTTATGTCCAATGCGGTTTCATCTATAATTCTACGGTGATAAAATAAAATGAATGACCTGAAACTGATTGACAAAAAATTACATTTTTAGTTTCGATCAGATTAGAATTGAAGGCAGAGTAATTTTTATCTCAAATTAATATTTCGCAATATTGAAGGTGAACGACATGAAACAGATTTGTACTGAAGCAAGCCCGTTTTCGCTTGACTCACATCCTGTTCACGCGTGACTGCAATATTGTATTCCTGAGACTTATGAAACTCTTGAAGGGCGCGAACTTGACTTATGAGATGACCTAGCCATTAACGTGTGCTGCACAAAAAATAAGAAAGTACAAAATTATTCAGCTGGATGTAGGACGCATGTTGAAGTTTAGTGTAGCTACATGAATCGTAATTTTGGTCAAGTAGGGAGAAAAAAAAACATTTTGAGAAAAACACAATTAAGGGTGTTATACATTTATTTCGCATCTGGCTAAAAAGACACAAAGAAGATCCTAAATGAAGAATAATTAGTGTTGGTGTTCCATTTGAAGACTTTATGTACGTATCATGCCTTCGAAATGTTGTTCTTGTTCCATGAAAGAGGAGGAAAGTGGATCCTGATTCTTCTGTTTTATATGCTTTATTCTGAATAGGAATTAATTCCATTATTTTATTTATATAATTGCAGTATGTATTTGAGAGGGATGTGAAAAAAGAGGATTTCAAAGCACAGAAAGTATTAACAGTGTTTTATTTTTAAAGCCTCTATTTCCTCAGGGTTTTGTAATTCGTGGGGTGGAGTTGTCATTTAAAAATACTAATTGAGCCTCAGATTCTTAGTTAAAATGTGATAAACAATTAGATCTTTCTTTATATTATTACATTGTGCTCTTTTTTAAATGATTGAGTTATTTCCAATCGAGAGGGTTTTAGGGTTGTTCCCTTTTTACACTTGAATCGGTTATTATAATTTAGAGGTGGTACAATATTCTTGTTTGGTTAAATTTTCCAACACTAATATCATTTATAAAAGTGTGATATAAATTATTTTAAAACTGTACTTAAATTTACAAGCATGAATTGTTTCTTTGGCATAATCCAAATATTTACAAAAATACTTAATGAAAATCTAAAATCTCAAAGCTTTAAAGATCTTATGCGGAATAAAAGGTTTACTGTATCAATTGGATAAACCTTTAATCATTTTATTGAAGATTGCATCAATGTAATTATTCAACTAGTATTACAAATTTAAGAAAGTCTTCATTTTTAACTATTAATAGTAAATAATCACTCCTTTATCACGAAGTATTCTTTTTTATGCATGCTATTTTAAGAAGCAAGACACAATATAAAGCCAATTAAATAAAGGGGAAAAAATGGAAATTCTTTTCTAATGTGAGATGTTTTTGAGGTCATTTCTAAACACGCAATCCACAATAATAAACATTAGACACGCCGCAGGTTCATTTAGTTTCGTTTCTGAAACTTGATACTAATATTATTTCAGATCTTTGCGATCAAAAAGATTAAATCTTCTCTCAGGAATTAGGTTACGCCATTTTGCTAGCTACTGAATCTGATAATTTTTGTGTTCCGATATTCTTTAGTTTTTTGCCACCAAATGCAGAATAAAAGAATAATTTTGTCTAGTTCTTTTTACGTATAGCTTGCACGAGGATATAATTGTACCATTCTTTAATGACATGTTTATGGACTGCTTGTACGTTCTTAAAACATTTAATCTGATATTAAAGTATACATGCCATCTTGTTAAATAGTTTTACGTCATTAATTGTATGACAGTATGTAATTAGATAAATTTTATCAACATCAAAGGGAATACAATTGTTGTTTGTAAGTTTTTATGTGTGTAATGATTTATGAAAACATTAACAATATAATAAACATACAAAAACATTTGAGTTAAGCTGATTGACTTTTTCACGCTTTGTTAATTGCTTGAACATTTAAAGTATCATTTTACTAAATGTTATTAAAACCTTTTCATTTCTTGCTGCTTAGTGTTATGTGTTTTATTTAGATTTAATAATGTAAATTACTATTTTAATAAATATATTTTTAGATATAGAACTTAAACATTTTATTTTCATTGCGCATTTAAACGTTATTTAATCAAATGCGTTTGTAGGCTCACAAACAAAGCAAACTGTTAACTTTCATTATTGTGGAATAAGGTATCCTTTCAAATCATTTAACCTCGATAAAAAAAAAAATAATGTATTGCGATCTTCAAATGAGACTGAAATACAGAATAGCTAAGCAATTCCTCGGTACTACTAAAAATAAAATTACCACTGACTATACATACTGGTAAATATAAAAGACTTCCTACTCTTTTTAACCATATGAATTTAAATACTTTTGAGTACGATTCAACATGAACACTTGTTTAGTATCCTTATGATTCACGCGTTCTGATATTATTTTACCTTTTTCCTTAAAAAACATTCACCTTCTAAATTATTCGACAATACAAATAGCATATATATATATATATATATATATATATATATATATATATATATATATATATATATATATATATATATATATATATATATATATATATATATATATATATATATATATATATATATATATATAGGTTTTACTAACATCTACTAGAGACACAGAAGTGTCTTGAACATTAACAATAAAAGAATCAAACAGATATTGGAAACTTAAAAATAGGGATTCCTGCTGCAATATTATAAACAATTCTGACTGAGGACAGATTTTATATAATATAAAAGTGGGGTTTAACCACTTTTGTGGCTAGTCAAACTTCCCTTTTTCTGTTTTTAATACTGAACGGAATTCTATTAAGGTTTCCAAACACGTTGAAAATGATGACCAAATTTGGTCAAGATAGATAATTTTGTTTTTGATTTTATTGAATAGAGCTCTCTTTTTTGGCTTTACAAAACATACTTTGTTTTGTTTCTACACTACCTAGAGGACAAGCACCAATCAATTTTATAAAGTAGGAAAAACCGGAAGTGGGTCCTTGATTTACCAGAAGTGGGCATTTAAATTGCTCAAAATCTATCATGGCGAGTCTGATAACTCAAAATATAATATTACAAATGTATGTCTATAAAAATTTTTAAACATATTTATGCTATTTTCTAGAGAATGTACTAAAACATTTCTTATTGTATGAATATTTTTTGAGTTAGGGCTTGTTATTTAAACAATAATCTCATAAAGAGAGAAAAAGAGAATGTGACATTTCTTATAATGCTTACTCAATCAGCTCTAAAATTTTCAAATTTGAATAAAACATTAAAATTTTAGTACATTCTCTAGATAAGTGCATCCAATTTGTTTTGGTAATACTTTTACCAATATAAGTTTATTACTTTTTTCTCTAATTGCTTTGAAGTTTTACAAAAATATTTCTAAAATTTCACTTATAGTGATTTTTGTGAAATTTAGGCAACTTATTTTAAATATTAGTATTTATTGGTGTTGAGTCCTAAAAAAGCATTTATATTGTTTAAATATGTTATTTCGTCAAAAGGCACTCCGAATGTGTTCGGATACCTTAAAAAATGGATAAAAGTTCCAAATCTATCTTAAGGAAAAATGTTTCTTACTTAAATATATATGGTTATTAAGAATACGTTTAACAAATTATTTCGTTTCATGACCACTTTATTTAGGTAAAATGAAGTTCCGTTTGCCCTATTTATGAAAATAAACCAAAAAAGAAGAAAAAAATTCTCCCAAAAAACTCTTAATTGACATTTTTCTTGAAAACAATCGGATCATATCAACTTTTCATCAGTAACCGCGTGGTACCAACTAAATGTCAGAACTTCGCTGTGTCTGACCTTCTTTTAGAACCACCCCAGGGTTCCATGAGCATCAAGGCTGGATTGCAATTTCTTATATTAGAATAATTTGAAAAACTTCTACACAATAGATCTTTTGTTCTCAATGCTATAACATAAAAGAAGTATACTTGGATAGAGTCGGTCAATTATATCACCGATTAATTCCATCACCTTGATATATGATTCTTACTAACTGATTATAATAAGTTCAAGTACGTTGTTCAGGAATTTGGCCGGTTCAGAATCTAGTCTTTTGGTGCAATCTGATTTATACAATCTAAAAGAAAATGGCCTCAACTCTTATAACTATTTATTAATACATTTATGCATATTGCATTAATCTTTTCAAACAGACAATCACTCAATTTTAACAAAAACTACAACCATCTGGATATAATTAACCGAAGCACTAAAAGAGTAGTTCTCCATATTTTCATCTACTATACTCCAAAGAAATTACAAAGATGTCATCAAATAACTGTTTACTTTTGTTCATTTTCATAAGCCATAATTACTGATTACCCTTTTAATGACGGTCTTTTAGCGGTTCTAAAAATGTGCTATTAACTGGACGTATTTACCGCCTAACATCCTATTGTAAACTAGGTGCACTAGTTTCCAATACATCACTAATAGTCTCACCTATTTCATATTTCAGTTCACCTCGTTAACAATACATCATTAATGGCAAACCGATAACGGAAATTTGGAAAAGAACACACCTGTGCATTTTGTAAGATTAATGATAAAATAGATCGAAAGTTCGCTGCAGGGATGCTGGAAAATAATTAGAGCAAATGTCGATCTATTTTTGTCATTAAATTTTTTTTAAGTGGCCACACGATACTTTTTACCTGAAGCTAAACTCTTTTAACCATTTTGTTTTCAAATAGAGCACTGGCAAAAGGGGTACTCTTCGCACCCGTTTAAATAAAAAAAATGAGGTCGAGATGTTTGGGCCATATTTTTATGTTGCATCGAGATGCCTTTGACCATTTCTTAAAACTGGGTTGCACATTTTTTGAGAAAATCAGTTTAATTTATCTAATACATTGCCGGATAAAAATAGAGCATAAAATGGGGATCAGTCTTAGAAAACGAGCAAATATGGTCGGTAAATAATTCATTTAAGGTATCCGACTACGTTCGAAACCGCGATTTTTCACATGGGTACAACGATTATATTTTTTTAATATATAGTGTCACTTAGATTGGAATACATGTTTAAAGTTGTATTAAGAATATTACAATAAAAATGATTTAAATGCGATATTTTTTTAAAAAATGAACATAGATTTCCTTATTTTCAAAACATTCTTCTTTTTCGAAAAATGTTTCTATAATAATAATATTTTACCTACATATAGCTCAGACCTCTGTACAGAGCCGGAATTAGGTTTTTTGAAATACATAACTTAGAAGTGAATTTATATATATTTTAATACATTAGAGTGAAAAAAGTTCTGCAAAAAAAACAACTATCGATCATTATTTCAATTGGTAGTAGCTCTGAAAATAATGTGAATTTTTCAAGAATCCTAGTTAGAGCTCTCCGAGGAAGTCTTAGCTATATATAAGAAAAGTATTATTATTATAGAAGCACTTTTCATATAAAAGGATAATGTTTTGAAAAAAGGTAATTTTTTATATTTTCTTGCCAAAATATTACATTTAAATAATTTTTAGAGTAATAATATTCTTAAAATAATTTTACACGTGTATTCTAACCTAAGTGACATTAAATAGTTACAAAAAATATTCGTCTGTACGCTTTTTCAAAATTATGGTTCCGAACGTAGTCGGATATCTTAAAAGAAATTCTTGATCTTGGTATTTTATTGAAGTGTTTCTATATATGTTGAATATCACGCTGAATTTATCAGAAGGAACTCAAAAAACAATTACTTAGAAATACATGAGCAATAATATTTTGTAACAGACTCGTTATTATATATATATATATATGTATATAACTTCTCTCTCTGGAGTTACTAATACAATACCTTCAATATCAACTAAATTTTTAATAGCTTACGTTAAAATAGGAATCTAAATTTTCGGACATATTTTTTCTTGAATTTTTAAGTATCTATTTATTACTGTAATAGACATAAAAAGAAAAAGTGATTTAGGTGAAGAACTGCAAAACAACTTCACATGTTCATTTTGATGAGACAGATGACCCACTAATAATGCATTTATAATTAAGTTATAATGTAGCTTCTTCTAATCCTCACTGAATGCATTATCTCCTTTATTGACACAAATGACATAGCGGTAAAATGATCAATCATGCCGTCCACATTTAAACATAATGAATCCTTGTTTTTTCAAGTACAGAGCACATTTGACCGATAATAATAATCAACAATTTTTTTTAAATCACTGTGTGTCCTTTTTTTTCATGAATACACGTTCAAGCATTCTAATTCCCAGTTATTATGCGAAATAAAAATATTTTCGTAATCAAATGTATCTAGTTTTAGATATAACTGACAAGAGTGGGGGAGTATAAAAGCTTTAAATATTGAAATAACATTTTGTTCTTATTTTTAAATTTTTAATAAAAATTTTTTTGAATTTATTACAGATAAAAAAAACTTTAAAAAGAGATAATGTGTGTCTTTAACTAAATTTAGTCTTTAAATGTAATTTGGTAATTTTTAAAAATACTTTTCATGTTAAGTTACTAAGACTTAAACAGAAATATAATTTTGTTTGGATTTAAATAAATATATTATTTCTCTTCTAACCATTTATTGTGAAATGACAGTATAATATGTCAAAAATGGATAAAAAGTATTTTAAGATGTGAAAATATAAAGAAAAAAAGTTGAATGACTTCATTGAATAGATTCCAGATAAAAGGTTTAGCATTTAATTATTTCTGATAATTTTTTTAAATTTAAATGAGCATTTTAAACAGCTAAATTTGTATACAAAATGGTAAAATAAAGTCTTTAATTTAAGTATATGAAATGCAGGCAAAAGGTTTCTTTGGATAACTGGCAGTGAGTTTTTAAAAATATTAAACAAATTTCATAGTTACTGTTTTATTATTGAAACTTTTTCAAGTACGCCAGTTTTTATGTAAAATGATACATAACACAAAAGTGTGTGAAAATAAATCAGAATATATAAATCTACTTCTTATATATATATATATATATAAACTATTAATAAATGATCGGTTTTATAATTCTGACTCATCGTTTGATAAGAAGAAATAACAATACTATTGTTTCTATTATAAGAAAGATATTCAATTGCAAATTTTGGTTTGATTGACACAGCTTTCAATTTTTTTTTTTAAGATTCTGGAAATTATTAAAAAAATAATCATAGGCTTTCAAAAACACTTGCGCTTCGTTTTAGAAGAAAAAGTGTACAATTCATATATCACTCTTAAAAATGCGATATCATTTTTCTACAGAATTGATTGATTAAAAAGAACAATTTCCGTAATTTCACAAACAAGTTACGTAATTTCTGTAACCTATATCAAGCCGAAAAAATATGTTCAAGGTATCCACTGTATAAATATGTCCTCACATTTTTCTTCTTAGATTGCACACAAAAAATTTAATAATAACTATTCGTATGTTATTCTACTTTATTTAAAAAGGAATGTACTACTTGCAATTTTGCCTTTTTTTTGGAACTGTCTTACTGAGTGTAGCGTTACTTGAATGGACGCTTTTAGCTCTCATAATGTTGACTTCAAATAAATGCTTTGTCTTCGTAATCTATGAACTTGCATTCATTCTTATATGTTAACTGTTTACGAAACAATGTTTATGGGTTCGAAGATTAACTTCAGCCAATAATACTATTGGTACCTACGAGTTATGTAGATATATAAATAGGTTAGGTGTTGATATTTACTCGTAAATCAAAGATTACGCTTAACCCGTTAATTTAAAAATTACTTTTCAAATGATATTTTATTATCATCCGGCTTGTTTTTCAACTCTAAAGCGAGTGTAAATGAAATGTTATTATACGCCTTTGGGTTTAACAGAGCACTGAATTCAAATATTCTTTTTCTCTTTTCATGAAAACGTGATTTCAATGATAATAAAAGACCGAAATGCGATCCACGATTGTTTTTATGGTTGTAGAAAATGTTTAATGAGAAGAGATAAACATATTTATTCACATTTTCTAATGAATCAACCAAAGAATTACGATGTCATTACCCGTTGTTTTGACAATTTACAAAAATACAGGATTCCTTTTCTTATATAATATGGAGCGGAACGAGTTTGAATACAGCCGCAGGATTATTTCACCCTATTTTGAATACCTATGTGGCTTTGACCGTGTTTCTTCTTTTGGAAACAAAGGTGTTAGAAATAGTATATAATTTCGGTGTTTGTATGAGTTCAGATAAGGTCGTGTGGTTGAATGTTGCAACAGAATGCAATCAAAGTGAGTGTTTCTAGCTTAAAGTCTACTTTTATATATATTTGATGTCGTAAATACCTGCGAAAATAGAAGACAATGAATATAATCGGTATTTCTTCCCTAGTATTTAAATCGATAAAATTAAAAAATAGGAGAAAATATTGCACCAAATAAAAACTCCCCCAAAACAATTATAAAACGAGAAATAAAAACAAAATGAGTACGTAAATTTTGTTTAATAATCGATAGGAATCAATCTTTTTTTCGTAATGGGAATGAAAGCACGAGCATTTGTTTTAATTTAACTATTTGTTATGTCAATAGAAATACTGCTCTTTTTCTTAAGATCACGTTATTTTAATGCATAAGCAGGTTTTCGTCCATTTCGCTGATAATTATTGGGTCAATGAATTCAAATAAAATTAATGAAATAAATAACAAAATATTAATTAAAACAGAAAATATCCTTAGTAAGTATTATTTCTTTTATAATAAATGCAAATAAAAGGAAGAGGGAAATGATTAAACTGAGTCGAAATTAGGAGTTAAGTTTAGAGAAAAAAATTCAAGTTACATCTCCATTAATTATTTTCCCTTATTATTTCTATTAATTATTATGTTTATGATACAAAAATTCCTGACTATGTATTATTTACAAAAAACATGCTTGTCATTGTAAAAAAGTATTTTCCTCAGCTAATAAGAATCTCAAGTAGAACAATAAAAAATGTTGTCTTTCAATACAGATACATTTTTAGTATTAAAATTCGAAGTAAAATTATATTTTATTTAGCTTCTGCACTAAACTTATCTAAATATTCCTGTATGTTAAATATAAATTAAAGACTCAATAACTTTTCTGGTTATTTTCTTAAACAACCTTAATTGTGGTGTTTAGAATATTATATAAGTTTCGGAATTTTTTTAAATATTCTGACACAAAATTTTAGATTACACAAAGAAATGGATTTTTGAAAACTTTTAATTAAAATTCAAAAACAGTCGATGAGAAAATGAAGTATTTTAGATGATATTTTTTTAAAAAAAAAATTACCATTTTCATCAAACAATTTACAGATTAGTTTTGTTACCAGTTAGGTGAATTTTGAATGCTGTACTCTTTCTTGGAATATCTATTTTCTGAGTGCCAAATATATTGAGGGGGAAAAAAGAAGCAAAAGTAAAACTGTATTTACGGGATTTTATCCCCGCAAACTCAAATTTCTGCGGATTTTGCTAAATTGAGAATTATTGCTTAATTTTTTTTTATTTCACAGTTCCTCAAAAACTTAACTTGAATGCATTTTAAGCAAATATACACTTTTATAGTGAGTTAATTCGCATTTAGTCAAATTACTATAACTCAATACATAATCCTAAGTTGCTAACAAGCAGACACTTAGTCAAATGCTTAAGATAAGAGATCTTATAGTATGATTACAGTTTCCAAAATTAAACTTATCGATACAAAATCGATATGGTAATCTCTCATCCCACGTTGTCTTTAAAACTAGTTCGATACGTCCCTAATCCCATAAAAATCAACCATCAAACAATTCAGAAATTTTCACCATGCTGGTACAGATGGAAAATCCACATACTTCTACCAAATTGGTGAGTAATTTAGGTTTAAAGGGGTTAAATCTTATGAAGCATATCAAAATAATTTACTTCGAAGATATTCTTTTTTATTTTTTTCATTTTCCTCTTAAAGTTTTCTTGGACTATACCCACGGGCATCAATGGTATTAAAGAGAGGCGTGGAGAAATCACGAAAAAGAGTGAAATCAGAGTGAGAAAAAACAATGGCACACATCTGTTTTATCTTCTTGGGCAAATCCAGTTTTTTTTTTCATCAAAGCAACGCGGATATGTTTCTGAAGTACCAATGACAATAAAAAAGGGGAATACCGTTACCTAGGGGTGTAGGCAGGTTGTTGACACAGTGTGATAGTTACTTTTGAGTTAAGTCATTATGCTCTTAGTGCCACTTTCTTTTATCCGGTATCTATAAATAGATGGGTTTTTAATGGAATTGATACTCTTACGCAACTGCCGGTAATTGTAATCATTTTTATAGACAAGGCGTCTTTACTGCAAGCTAGAGATGCAGAGGGTTTTCCTACAGAATAGATTGTGGTTTTAATTATTCGCAATTGATCTAAATATAGAATATTTCAAAATCATTATTTCATTCTGTATATGGTATAATCGATTTACATTTCTTAATATAAAAATATAAATTTATTAAATAAAATACTTTATGTATTATAATAAATAAATTTTTTATAAATTTTAATCTTTTACATCAGTGGCTAACATGGGGGGGAGGATTTTCCAGAGGTTCTCCCCCTCTTCACCCTCAATTGATTATAACCCTATGAATATAGTAAGCATAATAATGGTAAATCTGGTAATTTAACTAAGTATTTGTTATTCATAATTTATTTTATTAATTAATGCTATTTTTTGATCAATAATTAATTTTTTACTGCGTTTGTTCCCAGCAGTCGATGAAATCAATAGAATATGTTTGCCAGTGCATTGAGGTATGATACAAGAATGGTGGACTTTCGACGCTTGACCTTACTCTCCCCTTGAAAAATTCCTGTGTGCACACCTGTCTTACATTATTATAAACCTATAAAATAATTTATTAACTATATAATATTTGAAAATGCAGCTCAATAATCGTTTTTTGATAAAAACAGATATTTAAATGACGTTTACCAAACTTATTGGAAAACCGGAAGAACTTTTGAAAATTTGCAAAGACGTGTCGGAAAAACTTTGGAAAATATCATAATAAACCGCATAATAATATGGGAATTCATAAAATAAAAGATTTAAATGTAGAGAAACAAATACAAAAAGTTTCTTTCATAAATTTAGTGGCGTGCCATTTAACAAGAAAATGACATACTTAAATTGACTAAGAATGCCTGAATCTGACAGGAATTATTTATAAATACAATTAATCATTCATGAATCTATGAAATGGATAAGAAACATTAAACAAAATTATTATTATATTCATGAAATATTTTATAGATATATGGAAAGATTTAAGAAGTGATATATTTAAAATAAGCTATCACTTTGTTTTTTTATTTCAGAAAAAAATATTGTGGTGTGATTATTGTAGAGAAATTTCTCATGAATATTGAGAATATTTTTTAATCTTGTTCTTTATTGTTTTCAGACATATTGAATGCATGAATACGCGCAGTTTCAAATCGCTGATCAAGCGAACATATATATATATATATATATATATATATATATATATATATATATATATATATATATATATATATATTCATTGGATAAGATTTTGTTGATAAACTCTACGAAATGGAAGAAATATAATGAAACAAAAATCAAAGAACTTCAATTCTTTAGATTTCTCTTTCTTGCGATATTATAACGTGACTATTAAGGAAATGTATGGCTAAGAAATGAAGACACTGTTTACTAAGGTTTCTTTTAATACAAGTTATATTTATATATATAATTTTAATAACTTCCATTTTACAATTCAAACCGAAATGATTAAGTTTCAATAAACGATTACTTTCTTTAAATAAGATTTTTGCTAATAGTTTAACTATCAAATTGGGATGTTAAAGTATTTTGCTGCTTTATTCTGAAACAGTTTGTCTTTTAAAAATATTTTGCCACATTGCACAGTAATTATTTGTTATAAAACGTTCACTTTCAAATGTTTGTAAATTTAATTACTAAAAATGCGCCAGTGTTAACTTTCAAAAATATACTCTTACAATGATTAAGATTTAATAATCATATAACTAAAAAGAACCAATATCATCAATTCAGGACTTTTTTAAAAGGGTATTATCACATTTTCGGAAACGTATAATATTTTATTGCATTGATAATAAGTGGATAGCTAATAGTCCCATTGCCTTTCGTAAATTGATTTGAAAATTGAACGGAGAATTTTTTTATATTATAAATAGTGTTTCTGATTTATAGAAAGATAGAGACATTATAGAATGGTTTAATTTAGAAAAGCTCTTTCAATTTTATCAATAAAAATCTTAAATAGAGATTAAACTATCACAAATTGTTTCATCCACAGGGACAATGAAATTGCAAATTCCTATGACCAAGCGAGTATTACAAAGTTTTCTTTTAAAAAGAGTTTTATGCTTTGCAATCCTTTAAATTTTAAGAGATTATCAAAAAAAATTTTTTGAAAATTGTCTAAAATTAGTATTTATTTCAACAGTCACTCAAAAATACAATTCAAAATTATATATATAGATATATATTTCAAAAAATAAAATAAAGTAACGATTTTCTCTACAGTTAATTACCACTATAACAGGAAAAAGTAGACGATATCTCTTTTCAGAAGTTATTCTATTTTAAATTTTGAGATAATAATACACGGGAAATAATTTATATTCAGAGAAAAAAAAATATATTGAGATAAGTTGTAAGTAGAAGTTAAAATTCTGTCGTAATTGTAATGAATGATTTCTAGAAAAATAGCGGAAAAACAGACCAAGGGACCAAATATTATTCATCTCTATGTATTTGTGCAAGTTATATGTTTTGGCAGAAATTACATCAATTTGACGCTTAACGGATGGTTAAATCCAATTGTGTCGCGTGTTTTCTTGTAAATTGTGAGAATTTTAAGCAATTGGCGTCAATTTATGTTCTAGGTGCACTGTAAACTTTTTTTTTATACCGATAAGAAATTTTCCTTTGTAACTCATATAAATTGATCGAATTTGGACATTTCTAAAATGTTTTCTTATCATATGTGTCCCTTTTTCTAACTTCCGTTTCAAAATTTTCTTTGTATTGACCATTCATTGGGATATAAAAATTATGAAATATATATATATATATATATATATATATATATATATATATATATATATATATATATAAAGAGAAGTATGAGAAATTATGCGGATAACTTTTAAATTTTCTACAAGCGATTTGCAGAACTTACATTATGCTAAAAAGTGCTTTAAAATAATTCGTTTACATTGTATTTGAAGGAATTGTATGCTTTTACCAGAATTATTGTTAGAAAATTCTTCTTTTACCCTCGCAAGTAGAATTTTGCAATTGAAGACGGAACAAATTTACATCATTAACTAAGAAAACAAAACTTCAATGAAATAAATTTGTTTCGAAAGACGAACCATTTTTAGAAGTAAGCCATGAAGTGATGCATACCAATATATTTTACTAACTATTAGTGATTGATTCCTTGAAAATTATCGATAATAATATTAATAAAAATAAAATTATTACTAGAATTAAAACTAAAATATAATAATGCAAATTTCCTGATTTATTTAAAAGGTTACTATCACATTTTCTGAAACGTATAACGTTTTATCGCATTCAAAATAAGTGCATACTTAATAGTCTTATTGCCTTTCGTAAATTGATTTGAAAATTGAACATGAGATTTTTGAAAGTGTAAATATTGTTTCTGATATATATATATAGCTGTTAACCCTTAATTTTTATATAAAACGATGGAAAAATTCTAATTTTAATTATAATTTTTTTGTTAAACTTTTCTTTTTTAATTTAATAATTTTTGTTTAGATTTATAAATTATGAGGAAAACTTTTGAAAAATTCTCTTCTTATATAGATTAATTTAATCTTGATTAACCTTTTTGTCAATAACAATTGCGCAATTTTTTTGGAATTGCGAAAATTATATTTTTAATATTTAAAAAATGTTTAATTCATTAAAATAAAGAATTGTACCAGACAAATTTTTATGCTTTCGTAAATATACAGTTTTTGAAAAAGAAAAGAAAATATGCAAATTATGTTGAAATAATTTACGCAAGACCACAATTCATAACAATACACTGTTTCCTTTCAATAAACATATGACTCCTTTTCAAATATATTACAATTAACATCAAACACGTGAGGAATGATGAAAGATTTCCCTTGATCACGAACTTAATCTTTCAAACAATATATCGTGGGTTCTTGCGAAACAATTATCTAGAAAAAATAAAGAAATGAAAAATGGTAGTTGGACCCACTTTCCTTCTTTTTCCTTGTTGTAGGTTGCAAATATAAGTTTAAAAATGTTAGAAACTTACCAGAAATTGACAAATAATTCTTTACGGTTGGTGAACTTATTATACCTATCTTGCCGGACTTTTATTTTACTTTTAGAGCATTGAAGTAAATCTTTATTAGAAAAAAGATTGATTTTTCCAAGATCTCTTTTGATAGACTTATAAGAATATATGTAGGTAACCTTGATATTTAAAAAAATCTAGTCAGAAAATATGTAATTTTTATATTCTATGCAATAAAATGACGTTTGGCTTTTTTGAATAATTTGTGTGATATTGCATCATTTATAAGAATAATCGTAAAATTTCAAAACATTTGGAGAGTATATTTCTTAAAAAAGTTGTCTTACTAATGCAGAGTCGTTGACGCGGAGGTTTCGAGGTTTCGTATCAGCTCCATAAGCCTAAGGTTGCGGATTACATCCCGGCTGTAGTTGATAGATTTTCATGTTATGAAAATGGTGGGCATGCATGTCGTATGATTATGTGGCACTTAAAAGATATCTCGAGTATCAATTTGGCTCTAGTACTCTCGGAAAAATTAAATCACGAAAATATTCAGCATCTGAAAAGAGCTTAAATTAAAAAGAATTAATTCAAGCGTCAAAGTTTGGTAGCGAGATTCGCTACTAGATAGTGCCCTAGAGGAATAGCTCTCACCTTTTGGGGTGACCACGGTAGCCTAGTGATCAAAATATCGGAACGTGGCTGGCGTGTCATGAGTTCGAGTCCAGTACCACAAAAGACCTTCTGTGTAGGGACGCAATGCACGTTAAATCTGTCGAGAGCTCAAACGTCTTCCCTCTGGTGTGGTACTTAGGAGAGGAGGGATGCCAGCTCAGGTGTCGCCCTCGTCACTTGACCATGGTTCAAAATTACGAGGTTCGTCGCCAAAAGCCCTCGAGTAGCTGAACAGTGCGACGTTAATATTCACTCACTCACTCGCATTTAGGAGACTTGCCGTGCCTGCAAAGGTTTAGTCACCAAAATGCAGCCCATTGAGGAAAAAAAACTTATACAGAGTTTCAATTTATGTAATGCATTTGTATTTATATTAGTCATTTCACTAATTTTTGAATTTGCACTAACATTCATAATATATTCAGTGGAATAATACTAACTGCTCTGGGAATATACTATTTGCCATCTTAAATTAATGAAATTTTGTTTATGTTAGTAAAATATATGCATGCATAAATCCGTATAATGTTCTCAAGAAAAGTTAACTGATAATTGATATAAATCAAAAGGGATAGTATATATTTTAAGATAAAAATGATGATTGAAAAGTATTTAACGCTTTCAACATTTTGTTTTCCTTTTTTACCATCGTTAACACGATATAAAGAACAGTGTTGACTATCTCATGTTCATGAAACTTAATTAGAAAATTCTTTTGAGCAATAGGCTTAGAATATCTTGAGAACTATAGAAAATGTTTTACATTAACAGCTGTTTTGAGCAAGCAATAATGGAAGTTTTATGACTTATCTTTACAATGTTGATATATGGTTAAACATAGATCCCGAGATTTATAAGTTACCTCTTTCTAATATATATTATATTTTGACAAATGCACTTTAAATTCTATATTCTTCATGTAAATTTTTCATGTTTCATGTTTTCATGTTTATTTAAAAATACTTTTATACTTTATTGTAACATTTTAATGTCATTTTAATTTATAGAAGTAATATCTTTTTTATATGTAAGATGTGTTTGTCCATCTGTTTTCGAAAATACTTTTTATGTAAGGGTTTCCATAGAGAGAATATAATTTATTTCCAAATACTTCAAGTATAATATATTACTATCAAAACTTTTATCGTCTTAATGCAGTGCTTCTCAAACTTTCAATACTGGCGCCCCCCTTATCAATCACAATTTTTATCGCGCCCCCCTTATACATTAATAATGTACTGAATGCAATAATAATGCACTTTTTTTTACGCTAAAGCAATAATCTTAATTATATACCGTACAAATTCATGACATAAGTATTAAATTTTGTATATGTTGCTTTTAAGCAAAACAAAAAAAATTAAGTAATAGGATAATTATTTTATGTTATTTTTCCTTTCTCTAATTTTTAAATTGGAACATATTGCAAAATGCGGTGGCTGCTTAGAAGACAAAATATAGATATCAGCTTTTTTAGAAAGAACTCAGTGGGTCAATTTCTAATCATAAGCATTCCTTTGAAAAATTTGCTGTGTAAGACAAGCCCATGGAAATCGCTAATACTTATTAAACTTGTTCATAATTTATCATTAATTAATTAGTTATAAAATACTCTGTGCAGCACTGATACATTAAAAGTACACCGGCTGAAGTACCCGCTCTTTGCAGGAGTTCATTTATAAGAAAATAAAACATTATTGATATAATCGCTGAATTTTAAGGAGAGTAAAGCCAAATGCGCAACAATGTTTACAAAAATGTAAAATGATTTTTTTAAATCGTTGCTCAAATTATAATTAGTTTTAAGTGAACTGTAATTTTAAGCCTCACAGAATTAGCATTTAGAATTGATGTTGAATAATGAACAATAATATAAAATTCCGATGAAAAATAATTGTATTATTTTTAATATTTAAATTGAAAAGACTTCAACATGTTTTAAACCTGCAGCAGGCACGCACTCGATACTAATGGTCGAGTGGGGTTATTGAGCCACCCCAATCTTTTTTATAATTATTTTTATAGTACACAATAAAAATCGTAATTCCAGTGAATTATTTAATTAAGAGAAAATATACTCACCTACTTTCAAGAACACAGAAAATATTTCGGAAAAAAAGTTATCACACCGGGAACTCAGTCAAAACAAGTAACCTTAAGATTGTAAAAAAACGTTTGTCACTCCCAAAAAAGAGGGAGATATGTGACAAATATATTTTAGTTCACACGTTAAGACTGTCAAACAGGAGGATAGTGTCAGAGCCATTGGTAACAATTAAACAGTTTTGCCAGAATTACCGATTTCGTGCACTCTGTGCTCGGCGTGACAGCTCCGGAATAAAAGGGTATTCATTACAATATGAATGTTCAAAAAAATTATGTAAAACGTTTTTCATTATGCTTTTTTATATGTTTGGGAATAACTCATAGAAATAAATCTTGGCCAAGTAATCCTTCAAAGAGCTCTCTGTGCTTTTCCAAAAATCATAAAAATATTTTACAAGGAAAAAATCGCAGCAGAAATAGTTTATTTGCAACTTCCCTAAATGAAAAAACAAATACATAAGAGCAGGGACGTAGCTAACCGTACAAGTAAGTTCGAAGGTCAAACCGCAGCAACTACATTCTGCTGCCTACAGCTGATGACAATAATATAACACACACAGTGATGAATATTTCATCTTCCTAAAATTTTTTTTCGATTATGGGTCTGGGTTTTGTTTTTTCTCATTTTGGTTTGAAAAGAAACCGTAATAAAAGTAGAAGCTTTAATTTTTTATGACGTAATAACGCAGATATATAAATTATATCAGTGTAAATGTGTATTTTTTATTATGTCAGAAAGTATTTTGTTTTACTTCATTCCAGTAAATAATTTTTTTTTAATCTTTTATTTTCGATATGCTCGCGCCCCCCCCAGGGGGGCACGCCCCACAGTTTGAGAAACACTGGTCTTAATGTATTCTAAAAATAACGAAGAGATGAAAGCATTTCACAAAACTATCTGAGTGATTTGCCATGCTAATAAATCAAAATTGCTGTAAATTATTTTCAAAGTCTACATTTTGAGATAAGTACGAAGATTTACATACAACTGTTAATAAAATGATTTAAAATGGGATTTTAATAATGAAACAAAAACTTTATTATTTTTATTTTGAATAAATAAGTTTACATATATTTATATTTTGTAGCTGTTTATACCATTAAATGTGAAGTAATTTTTAAAATGAGCTTCAATGCGTAAAAATTTTCTGTATTAAAAATTTTAACCTTGATATTCAATGATGCATACGTGAGTAGAAATAACTTGAAAGATAATTCTCAAATTAGTAAGAGGTCTTCGAATTTTTTTTCTAAAAAAAGAGAAAATTTCTTCAAAAATATATTTAACATGCAATGATTCTTTTATATATATATATATATATATATATTATATATATATATATATATAATTTCTACTTTTATTTTTATAATCTGAATTAAAAATGATTTATTTTCATTTTTAATGCAATAAAATATTTTATGGATTTCATTCACTGAAGTGCTAGCGTTCGATATTTGTATTTTTAGTCTTTAACCCGTTAAATCCTCATTATGTGTTCTCTTACATGTGAAGAATGTTATAAATCATTATTTCTTTTATACTTATTCCCGAGAAAAAATTAATTTATTACTTGAAAACTGTCTTAGAAATATATAAGTGAAATTTCATAAATATACTCTGTAACTATTGGTTGCGACAGAAGAATTTTTTTATAATTGCCGTATGTGTAAATTATATTAATGTCATTATGTCATTTTTTTGAGTATTTCTTAAAATGCGTTTTAGAGAGTTAATGGTATATTTATAAATACATATTATTCTTTATTTAAATAAAAATTAAAGAGTTTTTCAGATGTATATTATTTTACTGGAAGAATTATTGATTTACTCAGCGTGTAAGGGTGCCCCCTCGGGTACCCTTCTCCTTGATTATCTGCGTGAGCTAGATGTGTAGGAATAACGGAAGAACTAGAAGCGGCCATGATCTTAATTTGACTTTATTAAGATTTTAAAACTTAAACTCCTAACAGATTAGATAATAATAATATATGTGAGAGAATCTACGGTGGCTAAACACACAATATATATAATACCGAAATAATGTAACCCGCACCCCTATCAATAATTAACTCGCCTAAACTCAATTCCAATACTATCACCTATTCTAATATTAAATAGTCACTTCTACCTTAATGTCGATTGATCAATTCAATCTTACTGGAAGTTGCGGATTTACTGGAGTCAATGATATGCACCTTGACCTAATGGCTCTCTGTCACCAATAACTTCTGTTAGCTTTCCCTTAATCTTTCCAAAACCTCTTCACGCTTGAATCATAACATTCCTCAAATTGCCAACCCGCTTACTCTAACTTATGATATTTAAAAGCTTCCTAATTTGCATCTTTCCTTCACTTTTAACTTCTTGGGTTTGGTTGGAAAAGAGTTGCCATTAATTCTGGCCCTAAAGAACCCAAAGGACATGTTAATGAAAAGACGCGTAAGCCTGTCACAGGCGTTTTCTAAGTTTCTATTTGTAGATATTTTTCATTTAATATCTTACTAAATTTGATTCATAACCATTGTTATTTACTGAAATATAGTAAGATTTCAAAAAGTAACCTCAAAGTATTTTGTCCTTATTTATTTTGTAATTATATATATATATATGTATATATATATATATATATATATATATATATATATATATATATATATATATATATATATATATATTCTCTCTATATGTATGCAAAATAATAGTAAGCAAGAAAGGTTAAAACAAGGCTTAATATATAAGCTTCTGAAAAAATATTTAAATATGTGTCACAAAATTAAATTAAATCTCCATTTAAAAACTACTTTAAATTTATTTAGTACTTTTTTGAAAACCCCTATAGAACATGCTTTTTAAAATCGCAGTTAATACGAATCTATTATATATACATATTAGAATTCATGACTGGCTTCATTAAAAATTCCAAATTTCCTGCGTTAGAAATTGCATCTTATTCGAAAATTACTCTCCCCCCACACACAAACATAAAATTACTTCACATAAAAAAAATGTTAAAATATTAACCATTTAAATGAATTTTTCATTCCTTTAACATATGTCACAAAATGAAGATTCATCAAATTAAAATCAGTTTAAAACCCATTTAATATTTTTCAGAAAAAAGTTTCATAAAATATACTTAAGAAAATACTAAAGCAAATCCTTTATAACTATGTTATATATATATAAAATTCAGGATTTACTTCGTTACAAGCTTCAAGTTTCCCACGTTAGGAATTGCATCTTATCCAAAAATTACTCCCAAACCTTCTATTTATATCTTCACGTTCTATTTCATTTGCTGAGGGCAAACGTACCTTCAGGGTTAACTCTTCATTAAAGAAGAATTGTGAGAGTTTGGTAATAAAAGAAAGAATACACAAGTAGGTAATCATATCGAGAATGAAATTAGGACATTGCCATTTAGGTTGCAGTACACACATGATTCACTTTCAATTCATATGTGAAGGCGGATTTCTATGTAAAAATGTGTAATCTAATAAAGTACGATCATTTAACAACCGGCGAAGCGTTTATAGTTTGTTGTAGAATGATACAATCAAAATGTCTATGGTTTTGTAAAATTTTTGTCTTTCAGTTGTTTTATTTGATAGAATCTTCTGAAATGTGTCATATCAATGGAATCAAGCTATACGATCTTCATAATAGAAGCTTTAGGGTTACACTTATCAAGAATATGGGTTAAATTTTCCTTCTGCATAGAACTAATCAAAAATCTTGCTAAAAGAAGTTGATTTGAAATGAGTTTTATTTATGACAGAATAGTGTAATCTTCATTGTCGTTTTCACCTTTCCCAATATCAAAATAAAAATTCATCTAAAATTTATTATTATTTTTTTTATTTTTTTGAATAATCTATTTTGACGTGACGTGCATATATAAAGATTTTTCGATGCAATTCTTGTCAATTGACCATGGCTCTAAATTACCAAATTCACCGGCAATCCATCTTGTATTGCTTATAAGTGTGATATTAATTAAAAATCAATTGCTTCAAAAACCAAAAAAGTTCATTTTGATTTCTGATATTAGAACGAGAAGTAAATATATCATTTTTTCCCTGTAAAGAAATCAATAATTTTAGTCTGAGACTATATGTATATTATTCCTTTTGAGGCTGTACAGTGAGAATTGCGATTAATTTGCCTTGATATTAATAAATTATGTCATTATTTTATTCCTTATTCAGTTCATAGTTAACTACATTTTCTGTATTATTCAGGGAAATATTATATGTGAAATTTTTTATTCTTAATATAATAATTAATTAAACAAGTTTATTCATATTTTGATGAAAATTAGAATGACTTATCTAGTTATTTTGCAATTATGTTCACTCTGATTCCTCATAAATATTAAAATGTAGAGTTTATTTAACTATACAGACAGAATCTAGGTAACACTTGCACACTCAATATTAAAACTTACTTAATATTAAGCACTTGATAGCAGAAAGTAATTTTTACTTAATTAGAGAAGCTATATAATATTTCATTGTTTTACGTAATAAGTTCTGAAACTTTTCACTTCCGAAGCTATACAATTTCATTAAAACAACAAAAATTACTATCCACGTATAAATATTTCTTTTCTAATAACTAACTTAAGTGCATTAGGAAAAATCAATCAAAATAATTTAATCCTTTGTAGAGGAAAATTTGTACAAATGTATTTGAGGTACGAAATTTTGGTGGCTAAAAGTTTACTTTTTAATCGTTTTTTTTCTAGTATGTAACAATGTCAAGTGTTATTTTGAATTTAAAAAAAGAGAATTGAATAAAACCAATTATATCTATAAGTTTCGAAGATATAACATGATCATTTCATTATCTTTTCTTTCAAATATTTTTTATGTAATTCTTTACAGTGTATTTTTAATCCAGGGATAAAAATTATCTTACCTTAGAGACACCATTTTTAATGGTATGTAAACTTTTTGGAATTCATTTCTGTTAAATTAATGTTTCATTTTATTTACGTGCCGTGCATGCTGAAATTGTTCAATGATTAAACAGTTAAAAACTCATTATTTCATTTATAACTGTGCATTTATATGAGCGTATTTCGTGGAATATTTATAGAAGTATTTTTGCCTATTACGGAAGCAAATACTTGTTTTTTACTTAGTATTTCCTTTTAATCCACACACTGTTCCGTGAGAAAAACAACTAGTTTCAATGCTCCAATATTTTAATAAATATTTACTATAAAATTATATATTCGAACAGCGTCAATTATGACTTTTCCTCCATCATCAAAGATTGTTGTTCAATTATATGAATGACATATAAAACCGGTACAAATTGGTGCACTTGACCCTCATTTTTTAAAAACACTTAATTGCTCCTATTATATTTAATGCCAAAAGCATGACAAAAGGTCAAGCATATTGGATCTTCTCTACACAATTATATGCCGCTCCTAGCAATAACAAGGTGTATATTTGTAGTTAGAACATCTTTCTGGTCACCCAATCACCTTCTCGCGTGCTGAATACAAGTTTTGCTATTTGTCGGGGAAACTCAATACACAATATAAGTTCAGAGTGTATAAAGGTAATGGTTGATTGCTATTTTTTTAACGCCTTGATAATCATTAATCTGCAAGGCGTTATTAAGGATTCGGTGAGAGAATGTACCTGATACTAAAGAGGTTTCAATGATTTCTCACGGAATCAAGCACGTTTTTGATTCAATTCATCTGAGAATGCTGATAACTAGGTCGAAGCAGATAGAGAACCATGTTGTGAAGGAAAAAAAACACACACACAAAATCAAGTGAAAAGTATTGAATAATTTTCTACCTTATATCTTGTTGTGGTATTAGGTATGTTGTTTGAGGAAAATATAAGAAAGAAAAGAGAGAAACAACCCTTTAAACTGTTTTTAAATATCTCTTCCTTAATTGTTTTTCCTAATTCCGTTTTTTCATTACCAAAATAAATCCGAATTGAGTATAAAATGGCACAGGCATTCTGTATGAAATCGAGAAGATTTTCGAAATAAAGATGTCTATAATAATTATGGGATTAAAGAAAATTATCCAAGTTACGAACTTTTCAAAAAAAAAAAAAAAAATTCAGGATAATCCTGATATTTTTTTCATAAAATTTTTCTCGAGAGATGTTATTTAAAAATGTTAGATTATTTAATTATAGGTTTTCATCATACTTTTATTTTTCACACAATACTCTGCCATACACTTACTAATTATTAAATTTTAAAAACTGTAATTTAAAGACTACTAAAACATAAAGTGTTTAAAAAGAAATTATATAAAATATTTAATAATAAAAAATAATGTAAAATTATTTTAGAATTTTGAATTTAAATGGTTTTATTGCTGTTTAATTGAAGGAATAAAATACATTTTAAATTTAAAAATAGTAAATACAAAGAGGTTGAAAAGGGAAAAATGAAATATAGAAAAGAAAACTGTACACAAATGTGATATGTAACTTAATTCTGAGTTCTACGAAAATTACAAACACTCCAAAAATTCCCACAAAATTCAACCTAAGGATATGTTATATGCTGAACAAGGAAGCAAAGGAAATATTTCAAGGAAATAAATTCTAAGGTAAAAAAGAAATAGGGTATATAAAAGAAAGAAAAGTTCAAACATGCAAAGTTCAAAAGGAGAAAAAACAGAAAAATATTTCAAGGAATAAGATAGCATTTTTCAACATGCAAAAATACTCTTGATTCAAACAATGCAACTCCAAATTTAATATAACTTAAAATTCGGTATAAATGTAGAAAGAACGTCTAATTTTTTTGTCGCAAATGTCTTCGATGAGGAATTGTGATTTACAATTTAAAAATAAAGATTTATTTTTGAATACACTCCGCTTACTAGATTTCTTTTAACAAATTGAATATATATATTCTTAATCTATTTTTCAATAAATACTCAACAGTTTATTAAATACATGTATTATAATTGGTATAATTATGTGGACTATTTTGGAGTGAAAACTGAAATCAAATCAAGCATAATTATGTGAACTGGGGTACTACATTGTAAACTTAATAACTGTTGTTAAAAAAATTAAGCATTGAATTACTATTTTCGAAATATTGCACTCAAAATAGGCTATTTTAAATCAATTTAATTTTCTTTATTGAATTTAAAGTCGCTATTATTTTGTCATTATTTTTACATATCCATAATTATTTTACTTGCAAATTTTTTAAGTACTACTCAAAATGCTTTATACTTGAGTTCGATGAAGGAATTAAAATTGTCAGTGTTAAGCGATGCTTGAGGATTAAAAGAAACGTTAACCAAAACTGAGATTAATTTTTCTTAAAGAATTGTTAAGTTTTATTTTTTCTAATTCATTTCTACTGTGTTTTACTAAGAACAAGACAATAAAGAGCATTTATCAAAAAATTTTAAATTAGAACCTGGAGTGTCTTAAGTTCAGGATTTTATCTGAGAGTTGAAAATGCGAGTTTTCAATTATTACCTTTGGTTTGATATGGAGGTAGATAAATTGAATAGAAAAGTATCGAAAAAGGATATTTCAAAGCAATTAAAGTTAGTTTGATTGAATATTGAAGCAACACGAGTATTATTTGATTCAGATCTTAGTATTCTGAGCCTCAATCGAATGAACAGGTCCAATCCTAGTGTGTCGGCCGTCCGCATACTAAGACCTAACGTGCCCCCCATATAGATAATTCTTCACATTTTGACTAGTACTTTCCTTTGACTTTATGAACTCCTCTACCTGTATAAGAGTAAAAAGTAAAATATTAATAAAAATGCAAATAGACACAAAAATTACTTCCTTCGTCTATTTGGTTTTTCTAAATTGTAAGGCTATTTTTAAATTAATAACTTTTTATTTCCGCAAATGCATATTGAATTGGAACAGTCCCATGCCTTAAGTAATATATTAGATGTTTACATAAAGCAACTTTCGCAAAAATAATTTTTGAGACGCCTTTGAACATAAATCCACAGCTCACAGTGCGCTGCTGATAAGCAAGAAATCCTTTTTATTGCGCTTTGCCCGCTCTGCCACGAATTTTGCTATCAAATGAAGGATGTGGATAAAGCAGCGTTTCTCAAACTGTAGGGCTCTCCCCCTACCTTGGGGAGTGATAACCCTACATGGGCGGTACAAGCATATCGAAAAGTTGAAGATAAAAGATTATTTTAAAAAATTATTAAATTACTGAAAGGAAGCAAAACAAAATACATTTTAAAAAAGGAAGAATAACATAATACTTACCCTATTACTAAAAAGTAACTTAAAATATTTATTACTTTAAAGTAACATATACAAAATTTAATTCTTACATCCATAATTTGTCCGATTTATAAATAAGGTCATATTGTAGCTTTTGCGTCAAAGTACATTATTATTGCATTCAATACATCGTCATTGAATGAGGGTGTATGTGATGAAAATTATGATTGAAAATTGGTCACCAATAATGAAAATTTCAGAAGCACTGGTGTAAGGAGTAGACATTAATGGACAAGGTGGACCAACACACTATGAACTAACATTCTATTTTTCTTAAACTATGCTATACTATCAGCACTTATTTTGATTTTTCAATAGGTATTTAAAATTCAGCATATTTATTCAACTTATAAGTTTTATTTTAAGAAGTTCGTAAAACATTTTTCTGGATTGGTAGAATTATATGGAGCCACCCCTTGTTTTGGCCACCCGCGTACTGTGCAAGCGCTGCACACCTGCTAAGATCGGCCCTGCAAGTGAAGAGGACTAACCACACGAGAATCAGCCCTTAAGCTTAACCTTGAACCTCGAAAGATTTAACTCAGGTACTTCAGTCTCACTACATGATGGGTTTTCAGCGACAAATTAAAAAGAGATATATATCTCTATGAGTTGATTCATAATCTTAACAAGTTAACTGCATACTTAATAAGTTTCTCTTAACAAGTTAACTGCATAGTTCATGATAAATATAACTAGATTTGGTTTTTTTTTTTATTAGCATGTGAATAAATTTATAAAAATTTCGTTGAATGATATCGAAACTAAAAACAAAATGCTAGTAAAGAATAATTTGAAGTTTTAGTTTGAAAAAGAATGATATATGGAAAGAAATCTGAATAAAGATACCAAATGGGTAAAGAAACATTATATATATAAATTGTGATAGATTGTATCTCTAATGGGGTAACTTCGTGACCACATGGAATGCAATAAATATCAAAAGACCACATCTATTTTTGTTACACTGTTTTGTGTGAAAAATTGATAACATGAAACATCTTGCCAAAACCAGTCGGTACTTTAAATAAAATTTTTCATCTCATTTGCATATTTTCAGCTACTTTTAAATTCATTTTACGTAATGTACTTCTTCTGTGACTTACATGTTTCCGAAAAAGGACTTCTTTTTTTGCATTCAGTAGGGAATTAATATTCCTCACAACAATCGCATGGACAATAAAATATCACTGTGCCTTGAGCTTAACATGTGTTCACAACTGAGAAAAATTTGACCTAAGTTAAATGCAATTTATTATTGTTGAAAATAAAATTTAAGCTAAGAATATTTCGTAGAAATAAAACGATAAAATATAAATAAATTCTGGAAATTTATTTTACTTTTTTTTTCAAATACTGCTTACCATATAAATGTAATTTATTTGCAATTCGAAAGTAAGAATTGTGTCTGTTTTTACTTTTTGTGGGATCTAGGTCTTTAAATATTTATAAATTGCTTATTTAGCCTCATATCATGCGTTTAATATTAATAATTACTTTTAATCATCAGTTTCTCGTAGTTACTTTTTACCAGTTGATAAAATTACTATATTAATGTGGCTGCAATCTTTTAAATAAAATCTAAAAACAATTATATTAATTATTTGAATACATTTCTCCATTTCAGTTTCTTAGAAAATTATGAAATCATAAAAAGTGAAATTAAAAATGTACTGATATTATCAAATTAAAATTTAAATGTCATTGAATGTTTATCTTAAATAACTAATATCCAGGAGTTGAACTTTTCCTGAATTTTTAAACACTATAGTTATTAAAATTTAAAGAAAACAGTACAAATTAGTTCACTACATAAAAAAGTATTTTTTTAGATTAACCGAAAAAGTTTACAGAAGTATTAGCTGATATATGATTAAATAAACGAGTACTACATTTTTCTTTTAAAAAAATCAAACATTTATAGACTGCATCTTTAAACATTTACTTAAAGAAATAAATCAGTAATTAATACAAACTAGAAGATTTTATTCTGTAAAAAAATATTTCAAAAATATTTTTAATATTTATTTTTAGATTTACAAATAAAACGGTTTGTTGTACTTTGAGCAGATGTTTCTCTTTTTCTGAGAATATATTACTTATATACTAAAATTCTGTTGTTTATTTTCTAGGCTTTTAGTGCGGCTAACGCTGGTGATATGTTCCTGCAGACTAACTGTTGGTCAAGGAATTATTACTCCCAGGTATGCCATCCTGCAAAGAACGCATTACGAATGGTTGCCACACATCAGTGAATATGACATGGACCAGGCTTTTGTTGTTGCTGATCATGTGATCAAAGCTAAGCGTGCTCATGAGGACAAAATATTTAAAGGAGGTATGTTTCCAATGAGGCAGTTCTTAACTAATCCACACTTTGTTTTTTTTTTATTTCTTTAATTTAAGAGAAATTAACGAAATTTAATTTGAACTCCGGTCAAGTGACGAGGACTACAACTAAGCTGGCATCTTCCTCTCCAGACTACCATACCATACCAATGGAAGAGCATTGAGTTTCGACAGATTTAATGTGCATTGTCCCCTTCACCACGGCCAGTCTTTAGTGTCATTAAGAAATATGAAGATAAAAAATTAAATATAACGCGATAGGAATATAATATGGAAAAAATTAATAGAAGAATGAGTAGAAATATATGAATGCATCATGGCTTTAAATAACTCATTATCATCAAAAAATAACATCTGTAATCAAGCATCAGATTTGATTTGTTAATATTTGTGAAACGTTGTGGGTTAATAAAATACTTGATTATTTTATTTCAGTTAGATTCTATAAATTATTTAACAACAAAGAAAAAAACTCTATTATGAAGTGAAAATAGTTATTGAAATGATAATATATTTAAAAAGAATATATTTAAGGAAACTACAAAACCATTATAAAGATACATAACACCCGCAGTATAGCATTTTATTGAATGTATTCCGCTTATATCTAAATGCTGTTAAAATATCATATCATAATAAAACCTCGCGTGTACATTAGTTTAATAGGTCTAAAAATAAAAACGAGATTGCCCAAACTTTGCTTTTTTAGATTCTAATATATATTCCACAACCAAATGGAAATTTTTCACAAATGCCGGATAAAACATATAAATTAATCAAGATTATTCAACAATTAGTCTGAAGTTGTGTAATATCTAGTAAGCAGAATAAATTGAATTCATATGGTAAGGTTTAATGTAACTAATAATGATCGATGTGATTTGCATAAAAGAAATAATTTTCCTGAAGCCTGAATTGTTGAAGGATGCTTTCACTCAATAACCTTCATACTTAACATTTAAAACACAATTTATCCTTTCTAAAATAATGAACTTAGTATTGTACTTAGATATATTTATTTGCATTTAATAAGTCAATTACATTGCAAATAGTCCATTAAAGTTAACTTTGTACCAATAATTTCCAGATTATTTAGATTTTATCTGTGTGAAGCCCTATTGTACTGCAGAGATTTTGCATGTTCTTAAATTTGACCACAAAAAGGATTTCATTTTTCCTGAAAGACAGTCGGCAATAATTAATCACAACAACGAATCCGTGCATGCATTAGAGATCATTTATCGCTAATTACCTCATGATAAATTATGGATAATTAGTGTGAAGATAATTTTCCATATGCAAATCCTTACCCGCTAACCTTTCAAGTGGTTTGATTCACTCCACATAAGACAGAAGAACAAAGGCATGTAAATACTTAATAGCAGAAGATTGAATTTCCTGAATAGATTGCCTCATGACATGCGTTGATAAGTACCTGAATGAAAAGGAATTAATAATCAGAAGTGAAATATTTTTTATATTTCGACAATTAATGGTTTATGAACCACTTGGCGAGAACCAAGAGCAAGGCATTTTAATTATCTAAAAGGATAGTTCGATATTCAGAAATATTCATTTAGGTCAGTGAAAATCGAAATTAAAAGTTGTATTAAAAGTTTATTTTTAAGGTATAATAGGGAGGGAGGGGGAGAACCTAAAAGTTTTTGTGAAAGTACTGATATTTTATTTTAGTACTTCCCAATTAATTTTTTTTCTCTTTGCCATGATTATTTGCATTGTCTTTAGCATTCACTTTTATAAATTTCTAGGTTTTTGGTATAAAAAAAAATTTATTATTTTATTTTCCCAGTATGATTTATCAAAATAATTTAAGCTCTATTTAAATACTATCTATTACTTTCTTTTTCTTAAAAATTGATGGCTTTCTATTCTTATTTTAAAGCAATTTTACTAATATGTTGGAATGCAAGAATGTGTTTCATTCGAAAATGACGTTACTTTAAATTAATAATACCATTTTTTAAAAATAAAAATGGGGTGATTAATAAATGAATATCTGAATATACATATGAAAAGCACTTGTACTTTTTATTAGATTACATTATTATTTTCTGTAGCACTTTAATATTTAATTACGCTTATATTAATGTACATCGAATCAAAAATTTCTGCATGTTTAATTCACACTTAAATGTAATATAAATAAAGTCATAAAAAATGCACTTGCTGTAGTATAAAATACACACTGCATCACACACACACATGCACATACAACGCACGCACACACACACAATCTGTATTTAATTGATAATGCTAAGTCTTTTCTGTGAAAAACTGCATTTTTACGAAATATTTTGAATATGCCTATTTTTATATTGATTTTTTCCTATTTTCCATAGGCCGGCTCATGAAACCTGGCCAGTACCCATCTTCTGCTAGACATCAACATCTCTTAGCACCTAAACCTAAATCATCGAAGATGGAAAGGATAACAGAAAAGTTTGAAGAAGCAACTAATGTTATCAAGGATATGTAAGCCTTTTTCTTAAAAATTTAAAAACAGCTGTCAATACCAAAATCTTTTACTCTTTTTAAAAAAAGGAATTAGATCATTTTAAAGATTTAGCACATTTATTCACTAAACTATGGGAGAAATGAGTAAAATAATTTGCTTAAACGTGTTATTAATGAAGCGATGCATTTCAACACAGGAAGTCAAATTCAATTATACAATCATGAATATGACTTGTTTTTATGCATTTGTATAAATTAATTTTTTAAATCAAATTATATTCTGTCGACATGTAAGTAATCATTTAAAAGTATCTTGAATAATTCTCATATTTTTCAGTCTGATAAAATGAAAAATTCCTCATTTAAGTTTTAATTTTTTTTATTGATTTATAATTATTTTAAGCAAAAATAAGAGTTTATAACAATGACAATACTTGTTTTTTGAAATTGCTGATAAGTTTTTCTTAGGTTTCTTATCTTCTTATTCATGAAAAGGTGATAAGAAAAATAAATAAACAATTAATTTTGTTAAGAAACATTTTTCACTAAACGCACACCAATTTATACAAATCTTTTATACTAATTCTAAATTTTTAGACCTATGCCTTTACATCTCAGCAATATTTATTACGATATAATTTATATATATATATATATATATATATATATATATATATATATATATGAAACAGAACATCATTATCAACAAAATAAATCATTATTATAAAATTTATAAAAATATATTTACAATATCTTCAAATTATTTTCTAAAATAAATCTACGGATATAAATTAATTCAACAAATTCTATTACATTATATATCACTGGGTATTAAGCAACTCTCTTTAAATCAATACTATATCATATTTTGTATCTCCTTTCATTTCTTCATTGTGTTCGCAAATCCATTCATTTTCTTTTCACTACCCGTATCCAGATACATTGTATCTCTGTGCTGACATCACCTTATAACACAAACGATGGTTTGATAACCCCAAAAAAACAACCGCAACAATCCACCAAACAATTCAATTCTGTTCACCATTCACCCAGTGACGGTATTCACAGTTCGTAACCTTCCTGACAAACGGGTTTCTAGCAGACAGACGCATCTTAACGTTATCTATTTTTACTTCGATTCCAGGTTCAGTCTAACGAAGGAGCAGGTTACTTTGGCTTTACCTCATGAAGAGCTCAAAGGTCGCGAAGCCCTGAAGGCAGCTGAACAGTGTCACACACATTTCATGTCCAGCGGATGTATGGACTCTAAATACAGAAGCATAGATGGCAGCTGCAACAATATGTACAACCCAACCTGGGGAAAGGCTCAAACGTGTCTGCAGAGGTTACTTCCGCCTGATTATGCTGATGGTAATATACAGTGGTTTTGCTGATTTATATATATAGAATCATAATGAATATTTGGGGATTAGACTAAGCAACTGAACTATGCATTCTAGAGACGGAAGTAAAATGAAGTGCTAAAGGATAAGGGGCTGTATATATACACACAATCGGACCTCCATATAACGAAGTTGCTAAATCTCGAAATAGAGTTCATTATATGAAAAATTCGTTAAATAGAGATTCATCTTTTAATATACTTCAAAAATCACAAAACAAATTTTAAATTCATAAACACAATATATCATTTTAAAAAAATAATTGTTCACACTTTTTTTTTGAAAATTAATACCTTTTATTTTATATATCTTAACCATCAGAAAGAAATCTGCAAAGAAAACAAGAAGAAAGGCAGAAAAAAAACATTGTCAAGGAATACATTGTATTTTTAACTTTAAAAACTTTGATTCTAAAATTAATGAATTTCTTTACGACGTTTCCTAATTTTAAGCACATGCATCCTTAAAAATTTAATTATTTAGGCTCTGTACAGAGGTCTGAGCCTATACAGGCAAAATGTTGTTGTTATAGAAGTATTTTCCATGAGATGAGAATGTTTTGAAAATAGGTCAATCTAAGTTTATCTTTTGTCAAAATATTGTATTTAAATAATTTTTTATAAAATAAGATTCTTAAAATAATATATATATGTTATATATATGTTCTGATCTAAGTGACACTAAATATTATAAATATTATCCATTTATACGCTTTTGCAAAATCACTGTTCCAAACGTAGTCGGATATCTTAAAATATTTTTAGAGCCCTTAGAAACTTCATTTATACTTATATAAATTACAAATACGTAAATCTGTAAATTCATATAAAAATAATTGTAGTTTCTTTAATAAAATAATTTTTATAGATCCAAATAAAAAAGAAATGCGAACAACTTTTTTTTAAAGGATACTGCCATTAAATATGTTTTTTTCAATTTTCTGACCAGTAAAATTTTTAACTATGTGTGTACCTTATATGTTTTTTAAACCACTTAATTTACACCATAGTGACGTAAGTACTTTATACTATCAGAAGAGTTAATAAAATTAACTATTAAAATTTCATTGTTTCGATTCTTCTGAATAATTTGTATCATATTTTAATTTAAAAAAATACCATCTTATATTAAGTAGCATAATACATTCAATCAATTAGAAATGTATTTTTATTCTTGCTTGATTCATTTTTGAGTAAGAACGTATGTACAATTTATTACCAATAGCATCAATCTCTGAAATTGTAATTATTTATAGACATAGAACTACATTTTTGACAAGAAGTTTGCATTAATTGTTACATAATTATCGTCTCTTTCCCGAACAGTAAAAATGTCTTTTAGTAGGAAGTTAATGTTAATATTCGAAGTACTTTTTCATTTTTTCCATAACAATTAAAGTAAATGTTATTTTAAAATATTTAGAGTTCTGGTTACGCGTTAAATAGTAAGAAAAATAACTGAATTAAACAGTCCAGTTTATTATGAATTTTTCAGATTTGATTCATATAGAAACACATAATTTTTATACTTTGCCATCTCGATCTATCTCTGAAAACCGTTTGAAGAAAAGAAACAATTATTCTACCATTTGAGCTATCTCACGTAATTTCACAGAAACTAACTTATCATATAATTAATTATCCTCTAAAGTCAGTCAACCGAGGAAGACGAATTACTTTTGATCATTTGATATGAGAAAAAGAGTTTTTTTGTCCACTACCTTCTCTTCCGGTTTAAGTGTGATAAAACAAGTAATTGGAAACGTTCGTTTATGGCTCTATATTTTCACTGATATCCATTGGCAATCAGTTTAAATAGCACTTTTTGAGAAGTATATCATTGCGATGCTTATATATAATTTTTTTAAAACCCCTGAACTCAATAGATATGGAAAACTCATGATGATATATTAGATATTGATATATATTACATTAATAATTGATATATATTACATGGTATATTAGTTTTGCATTCGCAAGAAAGAAATTGTTTATTGCACGACGTTTTAGATGCAAGATAAAAATTTATTATAGAGTATGAAAACTGTTGAAAAAGCATACAAATATTTCTTATTTATTTACGTTAACTTTAATCTAACTTGAGTTTTATATTTTAGATTCATTTTTCACACAAGGCTGCATTCATTTAGTATTAAGAAACGAGACCCTAGCATGGAAATATTTTTTGTGGGGTTATAGAAACAATAAATCAGTACTAACTGAAACAGACATTATTGTAATATTGTTTGTTTATTTACATATTTTTATATATGTTTATATATTGGCGAATATATTGTTAACATTCATTTTGATACATGTACTGCTAAAAGAATCTATTTAATAAATTGAAATACTAAGAAATTTATACCTACCATTAGATAGAATTTTAATGTTAGTATGTAAGGGTTTTTTTTCATTTTACCGAAAAATAAAATCGATATTGTGTAATAATAGAAACACACAAGAACCAGTAGCGTAAAGGCCCCTCTGAAAAGACAGGTTTTGGGCCCTAAACCGGATCTTACAAAGGGTGTACTTGGCATCAGTCAGGCTTTGGACCCCCTGGGATGCCAGGGTTTGGGGGTGTATGTTACGTCACTAACATGAACACACATATACATTTTAACAGTGCCGAAACTGAGAACATTTACCCCCTCCCATGTTGGATTTTACAAAGGGTTGGTACCAGGGGGGGTCTGAACCCCCTCCCCAAAGCCCTTGATTTTTTTTCTAATTGATTATAATTCTAAGTATATAATACGTAAAATTTAATTAATTACTTGTTATTAATGATTAATTTTAATAATTAATACTAATTATTTATTCAATAATTAGTTTTTTTACTGTGTTTTGTTCCCGAAAATCGACAAAATCAAATAGAGCATGATACAAGAATGGTGAACTTTCAACCCCGGACCCCTCCCCCCCTTGAAAAATTCCTGTGTGCGCTACTGGTTGGTACTTAGCAGCAGTCAGGGTTTGGGTCCCCTAGAACCCTGCCCCTCCGTTGCGGAGGTTGAGGGTGTACGTTACGCCACTGCATTTTAATACATATTAATAAATCCATAAATAATATTCATATAAGAACATTTTTGAATCATTAAAATGTTTCTAATTTAAATCTTATTTTTAATGCTAAGATTTAGTTCACATAATGTAACAACAATTCAGAAATAATACTTGGAATTTTTTTTTTGTTGGAGTGCATGCAAAACTGTTTGTTGTATGCATGCTAATTCTATGTTTCTATCTCTTTCAAAGGTATATCTGTCCCACGTATTGCCAAGTCTGGAAAACCTTTGCCGCCCCCTCGAGTGATCTCTCTTTATATCCACCGACACATGGATCGCCCAGCTCATGACCACACTCACCTGATGATGGCCTTTGGACAGTTCATCGATCACGATATCACGCTTACTCCTATAACTGGTATGCCAGCCGGTACGTGTTGCGCCACACCATGGCGATGTTTAGCGTTCTTCTTCAATTATATGAACAAAGGAATGCAACCTAAAGTAAATTTTAATTGAATGATTCACTAATTATGATTATTAGTTCTAAATTCTTTTCCAGCACATATAGTCCTTTGTTAACTAAATCTTCAATAACTATCAATCGTATTTTTACAAGTAATATTTTCACACATTCAATTTTATTTAATCGTAAAGTTTTATGTTGGAACGCATAAAATAATTCTAAGTTAAAAAATAATAATGCAAAGTGTGTTATTATTATAGTTATTTTATATTTATTTTAAACGAAGTAGACAGTATCAAAATGAAACAAATTAAATGAAACTTTCCATGGGGAAAAAAACACTTTCTTTCTCTCTTTCTTTTCAAAACAAAAATCAAGTTTTCTGTGGTGCTGCCATCTGCTGAGTTATAAGTGAAATATTTTCATGAATGGGAGATACGATGCAATATATATAATACTCGTATATATATTAAAATGATTTCTTGAAAGAAATTAAAATTAAATTTACATTGTAACTTACACTTTCTTATTATAATGTACTTCCTTGACACAAATTAAGATTTTTCCTATGTAAATTTATGGTGTAGTGTTGTATAATTTCTTTATTTTCCTACATAATTTAATGAAAAATATAAGTTGTCCATTTTCTTAGGAGATTTTACTTTACATTCTTCAACAAATATTAACTAAAATTTAGTATTGTTTTGATGATTTTAACTCAGATTTTCAAAATTTTTATCATAATAATCATTTATTTTTCAGCTAATCACAATTTTCATCGTAATAACCATTACGTCACATAAACACATTACAGAAAAGATTAATAAGTTTCAAGTCGTTCTCTTACTTCATTTAAAAAATAAATAAATAAAAGCGGGTTGTTCAGTCAATAGATATTTCATTCTCTTATCAATAAATTCTTTTTTATCTCAGAAATAAGACGCATTCCATCAGAATCGCTAAACATCGAAATGGTAAGTGAAGTTTAAAATAACCAGCAATAACAGCAAATAACATGCTCTAACAGCACCAGGTAAGAATATCATAAGAACACTGCTAACACCTCACAGTTATAACCTTAACAACCACTTAACCTTGCACCAAGTGAACAAATTCATTTGCAGTTTTAACACTTGAATAACATCAAACCTAAAACTGCTAGGATTCTAATATGAATAATAACGAAAAAGCATCTCACAATTAATATTATTAAAATGCTTAAAATAATTTCGCAGATCAAAAATAACTCGTGTCACTAACCTTTCTATTTCATTTCTTTGTGTTCTATTAAACTAGCAGCATTTGCACTTAATATTTATTATTATTGTTGTTAACTAATTTTTGTATTTACTTTTGTTATTGTGTTGCTTATATCATTTACCATAACTCTAACTATTGCATATAACATGTATTTGTGTTTTGAATATACATATATTATTTTACTTTTGTGTGAAATGTTTTGTGAAACGTACTCCCCATAATGAAAAAATAATCATTTAATTAATCAAAAACTCATTTAATAAAGTATTTGAAATTAATTTAAAAGAAAAAATACATGAAATGTTTTAATTATTCGTTTAGAAGATAAATGTTTCTTTTGAATTTTAAAAACAGTAGTATATAAACTCTCTTCCATACATGATTTCAAACCGTAAAAGTATACATTTATCATAGCATATTTTTAACACTACAAAGACCGAAATTTAGTACATGCCTATATTGCCAAAAACAGTCCAAATGACTGCATTGGGAAAGAATGATTAATGCGTAAAAAATTTGTTTCAAATTAACTTTCGATATCGTTCATATTATTTACAGTCATAAAGCAAGTTATTAGTAAATATTAACAATAAAAAATTTCCTAAACTTGGAAAAAAAATATATTCTAAAAAATCCTAAGAGAAATTGTGTCTTATATATGTAATTGTTTTTCTAAATGGAATTAAAAAGCAGTCAAAATGACTTCTTTGGAGAATCTAGTGTTAAACAATAAAGAAATTTAATAATTTTTACCATATGAAATACATATCAATTATAAAAATAGCCTTTGACAAAAAATATTTATTTCTGTATTAGAATTCTGTATGCAATCCTTCTACTAAATTATTTTGAACGAATTTCAGTATAACCAAAACACCTTGGAAATATGCAGAGGCTAATAGTTTTAGTAATAAATTAGACTGAGAAAAAATGAATGCAATATATATTGTAGTCTTTATCAATAAAATAGGCACTAAATAAATCTTATTGAATGCCTAAAATATTTTGTAAGTAAAATAGAAGTTCTAACTCATACTAAAAATTAAAACTTGTATTTGTTTCGAAAATAGTATATCAAATTATTAATTTTTAAAATGGGGAGTAAATAAAACAATGAATTATTAAAAAATTGCATTTTTATACCATATAATAATTTTATACCTTTTTTTCTTCCCCTTTTTCCTTTCTTAAACTTTGTTTAGGTGGTGCTCAAATGATTCAGTGTTGCCCTCACGACAATGCCACTCATCCTCAATGTTATCCAGTTTTATTGCCTCAAGACGACCCCTTCTATTCAAAACATGATCAGGATTGTTTGAACTTCGTTCGTTCTGCACCCTGCCCATTGTGTACTTTGGGTAAATATTATCCTTTTATTTATTTCTTAGTAGTTAAGAGTATGAAATTTTTAAATAGTCATTTGTACTATGGTTAAAAAAAATTGAATATTTAGATTTACCATTGAGTCGGTACCGATATGTTTTAAATGTTATGTTAAAATATTTTAAGTCTTTTTAAGATTTAATATGGAGTTAAATTGGATCGACTTTTCGTTTAGTACAAGAAAAATAGGTGGACAGTGGGGGTGGGGGTGAGGAATGAAATTTGAGAAAGGGAGCAATAGCTTTTCTTTTTTTAAAAAAATAATTAGTTAATGGTAGTTTTTATATATAATTCATGTTAAAAGGGTATCTCTATAAATATTTTTATTGAATAATCAAATAAATTAATTAATTTGTTTCTTATTTACCTAAAATAATTAAAATATGTTTTTGTATACGTTTAATGTTTCATTATAATATTCTTCTTAAAAATTCAGATTATCAGTAAAAAAAAATAAAAATAAAAATACATTCTGTTAATTATTTATTCATTATTTTATTTTTTTTAATATGAAGCACATTTAAAGTTTAACATAGATTCTTATACAGATACTTTCAAAGGGAAAGCTATCGAATAATAAAACTTTAAGTTAGCTTGCAAATGTAATTCTAATAAAAATGAACTGCAATAAATGTTTTCATTTATATGCTTAAAAGAAGGATTTCTTGCAATATTCTTAATATTTTTTTACAAAAATAATTAACCATCTAGGATATTTAAGTAGTCATGCACTTAAAAATCAACCAGAAAATTTATTTAATATTGCACAAAATATTTGAGAAAAAATAAATGAGAAAAAATAGGAGCCTTACCTAAATAAAATATGCTCAAAAAATTATTTTTATTTATTTATTCTTTTTTCCTAGGTCCTCGTCAACAAATGGACCAATTGACTGCCTTCGTTGATTCCTCTACTGTTTACGGTAATCAAGAGAATGAAACTGAATCCTTAAGATCATTTAGAGATGGTAAGATAGATTTGTGATGTTTCATCTAATTTATAACAAATACAGTAAATATTTCATTTCTAAAACTATTGGATATACATTAAATATTTATTTAAGTAGATAAATGAAGAAATAGTTTTATGTAATTTCATGAATTTTATTCATTTTACATAAATAATATACATTGGATTTACTACTTACTAATACAGTGTTTCTCAAACTGTGGGGCGCACCCCCCTTGAGGGGCGTGATAACTCTGCGAGGGGATTCGAAAACAGAAAATTATTTTAAAAAGAATATTAATTTATATTGAAAGTAATCAAGCAAAATACATTTTGATATAATAAAAAAATAAAATACACATTTCCACTGATATATTACACTTATAAATGTATCAGTGCTACGCAATGCATTTCATAATTAATTTAACAGTACAAAGTTAAGAACAAGTTTAATAATTACCAGTAACCCCATGGGCTTGTCATACATAAAATTATGTACAAAAGTTAACACTTATTTTAATAATTTTTACGGTTTATAATTAATCCCTTGACTGCCGATTAAAAGTTCAGCGATTCGCTTCCCAATCCGAACCGTTTTCCACGTAGGTGCGCATATGTGATGTATTGGGGGTGGGGAAGGAATAAAAAAAGAAGCAAATAACCTGAAATAAGTAAATCCTTCGTAAACATTGTCAAGGTCTTTTTATTGCATTTCAAATCCTTCGGAAAAATTTTATGGATAGCAGTGTACAGAAAAGTTCCTACTTCGGAAAGACGTGTATATACGTCCAGGGAAAAAAACGCTTTGGCAGAGCGAGACGTCTATACACGCTGGTGGATTTTAATGAGGTTAAAGTCGTATCGCAGTTTTAGCGTCAAAGTATATTATTATTAAACTCAATGCATTGTCATTGCATGAAGGGGGGCGATGAAAATTATTATTGAATATTGGGTCGCGAATATTGAAACTTTGAGAAGCACTGTACTAATATGTAGTTTATGTTGATACAATTTTCTTGAAATAGAATTTTTAAAAAGAAATATTTAGAGATCGAATAAAACGTTTATTAAATAAATCTCTAATGTCTAGAGATTAAGTAAATAGCTTTAAAGAAACAAAATGATTATGAAATAAAGCTTCGAGGTATAAATTGTGAAAGGAGGAAAGTCTTTGCCTTGAACTCTATAAAACTTCGCAAAGTATCTGTGGTATTTATTTTTTCTAAAAAAAACTATGTGTGTTCAATATTTATAAAATAATTTTTCCGTAAAGAACAAAATTTTTGAAAGTTTTTTTTTTATTTCTAAGATATTAAAGAAATATATTGAGTATGGTATTTAAAGGAAGTAGTAGTTATCTTTCTATAATAATATTACGTTCTATTTTTCTAAATTAATTTTAGTAACAAATTATTATAGATATGCTTTTTTCAAAAAATTTCATCACGCAAATATTTTTTATGAATTCAAGACAGCGTGGTATTTACATAAAATGGTATTGAACTTTCGATAATAATAATAATATATATGACTACTCTGTCAAATTTTGATCCGAAATTATACTTAGTCATTTCAGTAGGGGTTTTTTTTTGTCATTTAAAGGAATTTTCTGTTAAGTAAAGTTATTTCTTATCGTTCTAATATATTACATTTTAAAAGGATTTATATCCAACTCACAAAAGTTTTAAGTATTAAAAATCTAAAAACATTTCACAATTCATAAATAAAATATAAAATAAATGATAACACTTTTTGAAAAGCTTTGGTAATTGGTTAGGAAAGGCTTGCGTTACTTTTCTGCAACAAATTGTGTACTAAATAATTCCGAAAGTGTCATACTTGCTTTATTTTTTTCGTTTTGTGTATAAATGGTAAGTTGAAAGACTTAAGGTGTGCTTTTTTTGTACTTCAGGCAAGCTAATTGTAACGAAAGTACCCCACACCGGTGACCTACTTCCTCAAACTGATGATGCCCAAAAAGATCAGTGCAGTGTACCTCAAAGGAATCTTTTTTGCTTTAGGGCAGGTAAGTAAGCGCTTTTACAAAAAGTGATTCATATTGACATGACACACTTCTATTCATAATCTATACATTGACAAATAATACACTGTAGTTTCATTTGGAATATAATCATGAGGTTAATACTTTAAAGTAATGCCGTTTGTCAGTATAAACAAAAATATGAGTAATATGACAGGATAAAAATAAGATGTTTTATTGACTATGAAAAAAATCAACATTATCGCTTGAAATTTTGTGAAAGGAAAAGAAATCACGAGCTCCATGTAAAGGGAAAACACTCTTATGTCAACACTTACAAATATTTAGATCAAGACAGTCCTTTGAAAAAAAAGTAAGCATTAAGTGATAATTAAATTACGAAGAAGCATTGTAAATGACAAAATAGGAGGCCAAAAAAATATTTAAATATTTCCTTCACTTGTAAAGATTTGACAGTAGAATGGAGGAAACCTAATCCAAATTAATTATCTAAAGACAAAAAAAAATACCTATATTGAAATATCTCTAATGACCATAGTTTGGTGAAAAGCTCATAAAAATTTTCTCTTTTATTTGTAATTGCACAACTTTAGGATGAAATTCCTTTTGACACTAATTTGAAATAAATATTTACAAACTTAAAAAGTGTTTTTGATTATAAAAATGAAAAATGTATCATTTGATATTTTTTAGTGTATTGTAAGCAATTTAGTTTAGTTATTTGTTTAGAAAAAAACTATTTTTCATGACTTGAATTGTATAATCTCGGCAAAAAACAAAATGAGCATTATTTTAATTTTCTGGTTCTTCCGAAGCATGAAATTTAAATTATTTTAGCGATCCTGCTGCCATCTTTTGTTATTTCTGATATTAAATTCGCTTTATTTCATATTTTTTTTAAACAATCAATTTTCCATTTATTGATGAGTTCAACTGTGATGTAGTGGTTAAATTTCATTATAGTTTATATATATATTTTTAAAATTTAAGCTAAAATTACTTATTATTTGTTAAATTACAATTTAAACACATTATTACAAATTGCTTCAGAATTTATCAATATTTCTCTCAATATCAAGTCAAATAATGTAATTTATTTTAATGCTAATATATTTAATTAAAGAAGAAAAATATTTCTTCTCGGAATAAAAAAGAAATAGTTAAACTATTTGTACAATATTATCCATCATAATTCTTCATGGTACTTTAATTTTTTTTCAATGAATATATAATGATAAGTATAAGCGATAAAAAATATGAAGGATATTAAATTTTCACGATAAAAAAATATATATGCATTTTTCAAGTTGTCTACGCCTTTTTTATATATTTTTAAAAATATTGATTTTTTTAAAAAAAAGCACAGATTTTGTTAAAATATCTTTATACGGATTAATTTTACATTTTTTTATAAATTACTTGATAATTATGAGTATTCGATTATAATAGAATTTTTTTTTTGTATATATCAGAGGTTCCCAAACTTTTTTGCTTCATAGACCCTTTGACAGGTTTTTCGGTTTGGGGTAGACCCCTACTTACCTAATATTAAATTTTTGCAAATGCATCAACTTAAATGGGTTTTTTACAGCAGGTATAGAGCTGCATCCTTAAAAAGATTTAAATTTTTAACTGTAAAGAAGTATAGTGTTTAAAAATTAAGAAAACACTTGTTAATTAAATTAAAATTTAATTAATTAATTCACATGTGTTTTCTTAATTTTTAAACACTATTTTATGCATTAATTAAATTAAAATTTAATTGATGCATAAAATAACTATAAATATGGGGATGCCATAACAAATTTTCAATATTTGGCATCAATTTTGTTAGGTTTAACCCTAAATATCTCCTCAGTAAACAGTGTCTAGTCCTTTCTTCTTTTGTTTTGGAGAATGGCAAGCGCAATGAAAAACTCCTTCTCAATCAGAAAAACAATTAAAAACTTTCCGAAGATATTTCATAATATGGAATAAACAACATGTATATCTTTTTAAAGCCAAAAATTATTGACATCCGTTTATAAACTTAATTTTAAGATCTTATCTAGTGCCGATTCCTAGTGTCAAGTTATTGTAATCTGACTTTTTTTTTCAGTGACCATATGAATTCTTTGTCTATTGTGATATTACGATAGTCAAAACATTTTCAAACCTAGTTTCAAAATCCAAAAAAAAAAAGGCATTAAATGTTGAACGTAGGTTAAAACGCCTTTTTGCCGAGAGATTATCTGTGACAATTGTGAAACTGAGAAAATTTGTGATGTCCAAAATTATACTCCTTTAGCTTAATTCTGGCACACATAAGAAAGGCTGAAATGTGGTCCTTGTTTTAAAAAAAAATTATGCTCTCCCTTTGAAACTGCAAATTAACCTATTTAAATTTAGTAAGTAAATCTATTAAATAGGTAAGTCTGGTTTCCACTTCATTTAAATTCCTTTTAAAATTAAAATCACAATCTGGTTTAATGAGAGCCACTATCGTAGACCCTATTTACACCTTATGGACCCCCAAATTATTTTTTCGCTGACGTGGACTCCTTGGAGGTCGTCGTAGACCCCTGGGGGTCTATATAGACCACTTTTTGGGAAACCCTGGTATAGATAGATAATGTAAGTTACTAGCTACAATGTTTAGTTGATAACTGTTTTTAAAACTGTAAAAAAGCGAAAAAGAATAATTGAATAAAAGAAGTTCGAATTTCGTCTTGGAATTAGTAGTATGGGTAGTATGTTCACAAGGATGCTTGCTTGATTTGATTTCATTTTTTTAAATAACGTCGTATTTTGAGGTTACTCTAAGAGCACGGAAAAAGGGCCTCGTAATTTTGAACTTTGGTACAATGACGAGGATGACGCATAAGCTGGCACTCCGTTCTCCAAACTTCCGCATCACGGCAACTACGCTTTGTTGCAATAATGGTTATAGAAAAAAATAGATGTAGCAGTTATATAAGACATATCAACAGTCGGGAGTTATATTATTTCCCAAGGGTTAGTAAAACAGCAAATATTACTTTCTAATATCCCTTTCAGTGATTGAACTTAATTTCTTTTGTTGTGTATGTCAGGTGATGCTAGAGTAAATCAACATCCAGCACTAACATCTCTTCATACCATATGGATGAGACAGCATAATCGTATTGCTGAGGGTCTTAAACATGTAAATCCACACTGGGATGATGAAACACTGTTTTGGGAAACAAGGTATGTATAATCATTAATTTGTCTTTTTAAAATGAAATAAAAATTACTTTTAGAATAAAAATAAAAAAGCAGTTATGTGTACTTAAATTCCTTTACTAAACATTTTTTTTCTAATTTTTAAGGTTTCAACTAAAGCAATTATAATGTTTCTAAATAATATGTTTATGTTAATGACAATTAAGTCTTCGTCGTATATTATATTAATGATCAGAAAAAACATTTATTATAAGTTGTTTACTACCGTGAACACAAAAGATGAAATCTCACAAATAATTTGTTTTTTACTTAATTCAATATTTACTGGATTATTTAAGTGAGGGTCAGCTATTATTACTTGAATATTTATTTGTAATTATAAATGATGATTAAAAAAGTGAAACTTTCTTTTGAATATACACAATATGCAATTTTCAAAAATATATATCTGCTTAAAATTTTACTTTTTAATAAGATACAAAGATTTTTCTTAAATCTAAAAATGCAAAATTAAAAATAAAAATATCATTGGAATAATAAAAAAAAGAACATTATGGTCCAAATGAATTTTGAGAGAGTAAGCAAAGTAATACATGTGCTCTGTTATACTGTAACTCAAAGTCTATTTTAACTACCATTTTGTACATAATTGAAGCTTTATGCATTTCTTAAAATGAAAAAGTATGAAAAAGTTATGATAAATCAACGTGACTCTAAATTATTTTTTTCTGTAACAATCCTCTATCGGTATTAATATAATTTATCTCTGATCCTTAATGCCCTATTATACGGCACTAATGTCTTAATTTCACAAATTGAAATGCCTCAAGCACCACAGTTAAGTCAGATTTACGTTGTTTTTTTAAATGCTTATGAAGTTTATTTCTTTTTCTCCAAATTTACGAATTATTTCAACCGAGGAATGTAAAACTACATATCGTAGTCGTTCTTATTCCACTTTCTGATATCAATTCAATGAAAACTATCATTAAACTTTATTTTTAATTTCGTAGGAAATCACGGCCTGTCTATGAACGCTATTTTAACAATCGTAAATCATTATTTTAAAGTAATTTGAGTTGCAGACAAGGTCACAATGTTTACAATAGTTTATTTTGAGCGTAATGGAGCGTGACTTAATTAATTTTCCAGGACTGATATACCAGTAATTCATTCTAATGTAGTTTTACTTTTAGCATAATAATGTAGTTCCTTGAAACAGCATTTTTTATGAAATGAAAAATTGAAACTAAAGCGTAAAAACTTGACTGTGATATCTTTCTTAAATTATACTTAATTTTCTCATTCATGGTGATTGAGTTATCCTATTAATAAAAAATATATATTAATTAACGCAGTAAAAGTTCTATCCTTTAAAAGTTTCCTAAAACCTAATTGAGTGACTTTAATTAAAAAAACACTCTCGAGCAAATTAATCAATGCTAAATGTCATTGAAGTATATTAGTAGTTTGTAACAATTCTAATTGCAATTCAGAATACTCACCTTTCTCAATGCACAAATGTTATATAGAGGTTTAATTTGTTTTAGAGAGAACTATTTATCTGCATTTAATGCATTTATTATAAAAATACACATTTAATTTAGCTGATTTTTTTTCGGAAATCCAAGGTGTGTTTCGGCGCACTTTAGCTTTTGTTCCATAAGAATTTCACTGTCTCTCATTTCCTTACCCATAATCATTGGATGATGATGGTATCTAATCAATTACCCATCTTTGTTCATTCACCAAAATGGATAATGCATACTCTGTTTTAATTCCTTTTCAGTAAATAAATATTTCTTGAATACTTAACGATATTTTCATTGTGAATTTAAAATACGCTCTTTTCTAACTTTTAGGCGAATTATTGGGGCACAGTTCCAAATGGTTGTTTTTGGTGAATATCTTCCTGTTGTTCTTGGCTCACATTACATGGATTTCTACAGTCTTTGGGTCCTTGAAAATGGATTCACTCAGTACAACTCTAAGATGGAACCCACTATGATCAACGAATTTTCAACAGCTGCATACCGTTATGGTCACTCCTTGGTGGACGGACTTTTTAGCGAAATCCAAGAACATTCTGGTCACATCTCTGGAATCATGTTGAGGAACTATTTCTTCTTCCCCTTCGAGCTGTATGATGGTCAGTTGGATCCTCTCATGAAAGGAATGACCTTGCAACCATCTCAAAAGTTTGATCCATACCTAGTACCAGATGTCAGGAATTTCTTGTACAGGTACATAAATAGTAACTTTGAAATAAATTCATAATGGTCAAAAAATAATGAACAGCTATTAAAAAATAGAATGAGGTAGGCGACATAAAAAAGCAATTTTAAACATTTACAAGCAGAAAAAGAATAAAGATTCGTAAAATCTAAATCATTAACAAGAAAAAATTTCAAAAGCTTTACTGTATTTGATATAGTAAGTCGAAATATAAGAAATGAAGAATTGCAAAATTACCGTAAAATCCGACATATAACGTGCACTTTTAACACAAAAAAATAAAATCCTTAAGGCGTTATACGACGCGTATGAAAATGATATATTTAAAAATTAAAAAAAAAGAGATGAGAATAAAACAAGTTTGACTTTTACATATATCGAAATATGTTTATTTAAAAGAAATAACTTTTTTTGTGAAAACTTAAAAGATTGTAATTCTAGAAGTAGATTATTTTTTCTATATAAAGTTTTTTATGATTATACCTTGAATAAATGATTTTAAAACGTAAGAAACGCGTACATTTCAGTATTCAAAACGTAAAGCACGAGTACATTTCAGGATTCTTTGTAAAAAAGGGAGTGAGTGTTATACGGCGTATATACCTAAAAAATGCATCTTGAAAGTAATATAAGTGCACGCTATACGCCGGAATTTACAGTAGATACTTAGAAGAGACATTTACATGCATTACGCAAATCTTTGAAAGTGATACATTACTTATAAAACTTTTTTATGTATGAGGGAGAAAAATGTTATTGTTTATAGTTAAATGTTTAATTTATGTTGTTTACTTTTTATTTCATAATATTTACTAACACTTTCTTATGCTATCCGTAGACGACGTGGTAATGCTACAGGTTTAGATTTAGCTGCCTTCAACATCCAGAGAGGTCGTGATCATGGTCTTCAAGGCTACACCAGTTATATTCAATATTGTTTCGGAGTTGAAATCAAGACATTCGAAGATTTGGACCGATTTGTGACTCCCGAAAGAAGGAAGAGGCTACAAGATCTTTATCAGTAAGCCAAATGTGTGATTACTATATATTTTTCATTTAAGACCAACACATATTCGCATAGCTTATTTTTACTCATTAGGTTCTTTAAATCAGCCTATTTTATAAAGAAATAACCTGATTTTGTATATTGTATTCTTGAATTTTTAAAAATATATTATTGTAATCGTTAGCATATTTAAGTAATAGTTTTTTTTAGTAATAATTAAAATTTCCACCGAATTTTCATTTTACTGTTATTTTTTTTTTGATTCAATGTTTCATATCTTATTGCTTGAGAATCTTCTATTCCTTTTCTTCCAATATTCACAATGTAAAACGTTAGCATATTTCAATTACATAGATTCTTAATAAATAAATCATTACTTCAGGAATAAATGAAAAGAAAATTCATTTAAAATAAAATATTAAAATGACATAAATCTTAACACTGAAATTCTTGTAATTATACTTCTTTGTCATCAAATAATTTCTATTAAATTCTAGTAAGTTCCATATTGAAATGCACTGTGCCTTATGTGTTTTATCTACTATGTATAATAACGTGTATCTCTAGTGATAATAACTCATTGCTGACGAAAATATAGCCTTAATATAGTTAAAAGCCTTGATGTGTTTTATGATTGAATAAGTAGCATAATTTTAGCTTCCTTATATTTTTATAAATGTATAAATAAGACGGTTTTTCAAGGCTGTTCAAATATACAAAAAAATAAAACCAAAAAAATTTATAACCTCATAAAGATAAATACCGTGACAGAGATAAAAATGAAATTGAATTAGCTCTTAGATGATACCATGTTAATAATTTAAAAAATTAAAAGCGTTGATGCATTATTAAAGGGTTTTTTTTTCTTAAAATTATAAAAAAAATCATTTTAATGAAATGAAATGTATGTAATATTAAAGCATATGCCTATATATTGTTCACATTCTCATTCTTTAGCGTCTTCATTGGCAGCTTCAACATTAAATTTAGTCATTCCTTTTTTCTCAGTGTATTGCTTAGAGAGGCATCATTATTTTTTATTATTAGGTCTTAAGCTAATGTTGTCGATTTTTCATAGATCTGTTCACGATATTGATCTCTTCACTGGAGGCACTTCAGAAAGTCATGTACCTGACGGTATTGTCGGTCCAACATTTGCCTGCATTATTGGTATTCAATTCTACCATCTTAAGTTTGGTGACAGATATTATTTTGAACACCATGGTGAAACAGGATCCTTCTCATTGGGTAAGTTTTGAAGTAATATTTAGATGCATGAAATGGTGGTAATAAGAATTCATAATTGAAGAGAGACCCATGTGTTAATTTATATTAGGCTTGATTTCTTAAAATCATTCAGAATATTGTAATATAGAATAATATTTTACACAATGAAAATGTGTCACGATTTTTAAAGAAATTTTATTACAGAAAGCAGAGAAAAATATTTCATTATTATTTCTGTGATATATGTATATATATATATATATATATATATATATATATATATATACATATATACAGTTTATTTCTATTCATAATTTTTTATTACATATTTTAAGCAAAACACGTAGAATACATTACATAAAAGAAGAAAACGTTATACGACTCGCTATTTAAAAAGTATTAGTTAATTTATAATTTTATTTTTACAAAACACGTAATATTTGACAATTATATTGATATATATAGATTACTCCTTTTTATTGTTATTCATTATGATAAGGAATCAAATTTTTGATGTGTACTATTTATAAGTTCTTCAAAATGCCTTTCAGTGACTGTATTTAGAATGAATTAATATTTATACAATTTTTAAAATAATAAAAAATAAAATAATAAATAAATAAATTATGAATAATTAAACTGAGTGACATAAAAAAATTGATTTAAATAAATGTATTCAAAGATACGTAATATAACTGTTACCTATATTCTTTTTTGAATTACATTCCTGTAGAATATATTTAGATACATGCGTCAAAAATACTTTTTTACAGAATAATTTAAAAACACTTTTTTCTAACTTAACCTAATATACTTAATTCCTTTTAATAAATTTATATAGTCGTAACTAAAAATGCAATAGGATTCTATTGGATATTTTTCAACATATTTTAAGCTCTAGTATTTTCTACAGAAAAATAAATTCTTTGATAATTTGTATTCCAAACCAGGAACGAAAAGTGTAAAATTGTAAATTTCATAGTTTAATTTGAGTTACTTTACTTTTTATGAACATTTGTATCAAATGAATTATTTGGTTACTTAAAAAAATATTTTTTTGCAGTTCTAGTTAAAAAAAATTGTAATATTCCAGAAAAAAATTTATGCATATGATTAGTTTTAGCAAATCTTTTATGATTAGAAAATTGAGAATCGTGAAATTTAAAAAAGAAACATTTCTTGATAGCTATATAAATCCGATTATATTTCAGTAGAAATAGTTTTATTTATGGTAATAAATATTTAAAACTAAATTTTATAGTTTACTAGGTTATTAGTGTGTATTTTAATCTAATTTATTCCCTGATAAAAGTCTTAAAAACTTTCATTAAGAATAGTTAAGTATTAATTAATGTGTAGCTAATATTCTTTATTTAATTGGGGAAAAGTCTCATATTTACTTGAAAACAATTCAATTTTAATATTTTACATGAAATCAAAATTATTAAATTATTTTTAAATTTCTTAAAATTATCTATGGAAATTCAAAATATACTCTTATTTTATGATTTTAATTGTTATTACGTTTTTGGTAAAAAAATCTTTGCTGTTTGTTTTTTCAGAACAATTATCAAGTCTTAAGAAATCTACTTTATCCAAAATCATTTGTGAAAACACACATATTCAGGAAATGCAACGCTATGCATTTAGGTTTCCTTCATCTAGGTATGTATACCAAATTTCCTCCTTTAATATTTGTTTTAAGCAAATAATTAATTTCGTGCACAGATATTGCAATTATTTTTCATAGCAATTAATTCAAGATTAAAAATATCTGATAAATTATGATTACTTTATTTATTTTGAACCAACCAAATTCATAAACATTTAATAAAATAATGTTCGGAAGATTGCATATGTTGTTTTCACTTCTAAATTATTTAATTTAACAGTGATATTTAATCAAAAGGAAATGCAACTGAGTATATTTTAATTATGAAAATTATGCGCCAACAGCTGTCATACTTGGTCGATCCTGTAACATTTGTTGAAATGATTTTTAACTGAGAAAAACTTTTAATTATAAATTTTAATACCATAAATCAGATGAAAAGGTATATTATTTAAATACAATGGTACTTTCTTAAATACGGCCGTTGCCAACTAACTAATGTTGTAATTGAGAAGTATTAGTTTAAAGTTTGGTTTTGATTACATTGATAATTAATCTTAAAGTTCAGAAGACGTCAATTTTCTTTATATTTGGCTGCAAAAAAGTGGTCAAAAACCATACATTAAATAATATGGTGAGATAGAACACATTATTCTTACCATTTCAATAAAACAAAAATTAACAAATACACGGCAAACTTATAAGTTCAGTGATTGTTTTTTTAAAATCTTTTTGATAATTAGCTGCAGTGGCGTAACGTACACCCCCGCATCGTGGTGAGGGAAGGGGCAGGTTTCTATGAGGCTCAAAGCCTGACTGCCTCCAGGTATTTACCCTTTGTATAATCCAATTTGCAGGCCCAAAGCTTGACTTTGCAGGTGGGCCCAAATGTTTTCCGTTACGCCACTGATTAACTGCATTTTTCAACATGTTTTATTGTCTAGTGGTTTAATATTAAAACTAAATCTCTCTGAAGCCGTCAATCAATCAATCAGTCTGACTCTGAAGCCTATTTCATTCCGTTAACTATGGGATCAAATAAATTTTACTAGATTAAATTTAAACGAAATCCATTGGATTCTATAAGAATTGAAACATTTATATGTTTTCCAATTCCTGAATTAACGCTTTGAAGAAATATATGATAATTTACGATTCATTAAAAATGTTAAAGGTCTTATGCTCTTAAAATTATCATAAGACTGATATAAAAAATATCACAAACAGGATCGCACTATAGATTGAGTTAATCAAGATGAAGCATGGGTCAGAATTGCTAAATTACTTCAAGTGTGGTAATTTGCCTCCATTCACTGATATATTCTGAAGTTTCATTTACACGTTTGAGCTTCGTCAGACGTAATGGAACTCCATAAGTAAAGCTATTTTTCTCTGAAAAATAATAATTTTATCTTTCAATTTGATAACAAGAAACTTTCTTGCTTAGAAGGATTAAAATGATTCAAAATTACATAGATTTGCCAATTGTTCCTTTAATGAGGAAACTACTGAAGTTAGGTCTATTCAATTCGATTTCAAACAGCAGTAGCAAACTCACGACTTCAAAGCAGCCTAAAAACACTTTTTGAACAACAGTTTCAATTCCGATTACGATTGAAATCAAATCCATTTGAATATGCAAATCGAGCAATTGATATGCCACAGATACGTAGATTAAAAATGTTTGCAATAGTGTTCGTGACTTATCAAGAACTTTGCCGAAACTTGTGAACAGTAGTCAATCAGGCGACATTGTAATCACATCTCTTCCTGTTGCGTGTCATTGCCTAAAAGCATAAAATCGGATTAATGTGCACCAATGGTTGGACCGTGCGCCCAACGAACCGAATCAATCCCTTTCGTTGTTTATATTTCGAAGAATGCCCTTGGGGAGGAGTTGTGGAATCATCTCTTTAACTATCGCTATTTAGGCTAGGAATGGGGACAAGGAATCGTCTCGGTTAGGGTACTGAATGCTCCACTTGATTTGTGGTCTGTGGTTGATACATTTAGAGGAAATGTATAGATTTTTGTGGTGGGACAAGTTTTTGGAATTGGCTTGGATTTTATATTTCGGTTTCACTTTATATTTCGTATATGGGTTAATACAGAATGGAAACTGTGGCCATGATAAGTTATTAATCCCTTTTTTTATAGATATGGTTTTCCAAATATCGCCTAATTTCCTATTTTAAAGTAACTAGGATGTAAAATTTCAGGTTTCTTTTTATAAAAAAAAGTATTTTAAACACTAATGGGCCGGTAAAAGGTTTATCAAGGAAATAAATATTTATTTCAAATATGCCGCTATGTATTGAATAAAATAAGAAAATATACATAATTTTTGCATAGAATCAAAGAAAGATATTTAGATAAGCTTATTTTATTTCATTTATATTACTTGGTTATAGTAATTAATTTTTTCTTTATGTATTATTTAAAAAATATTGAATTCTTAATTAATTTTTTAAACTTCCTATCATTATCAAATCGGATTTATATATCATTTCGTCTATTGGTAATATCGAAAACCTTTTTGTCAAGGTAAAATAAATATCTTGAAGTGATAGTTCTCTAGCTACAAATTGCATTAAAATTATTTAGAGTTTAATTATCGTGTGTTTGCTTTACTCAACTCTGTAATACAATCGCAATGGTAATTTACATTTCTAATACAGTCGTACTTCTATTTAACGAAGTCAGTAAATCCTGAAAAATTATGTGGAAATTTCGTTAAAAAGACATTTATTTTTCAATTGTAAAATAGTCTTGGTTCCAGGAAAAGGTTAAAAAAATAGAAGTTCGCAAATTGGAGACCCGGCTGTAATTTACACACCTTTCACACTTATACATAGTAAATAATTTAGAGCTATTTATAACAAATATAATAATAAGTAATTCTACAAATGCATTATTCCCAATAAACTTTAAATTTGCAGAAAACTTTTATTCATATACTCAGATCTGCAAAACATTCCCCAAATATATAAATTTTGAATTGCTGTAGATTCAATACCTTATCACTTAAAATTTGTGAAAGTTATTAATTTTACTAAATGAGTAGTTTGCTTTAAAATTTACACATTGATAGATAACTTAATGTAAAAAAAGAAAATAAACGACTTCACGGTATCTCATAAAAATACTTATATCATTATTTCCTCTTGAATGAAATTAAAAGGAATATTTAAAGTTTATGGTTAACAATTAGAGGGAAAACGTTTTAAAATTATATGAAATAATTTTAATTTTATTTTAGCAATCCTGTTTCTCACTGCAACGAACTGGAGGACCTGGATCTTAGCGCATGGGAAGATTTTGGCCACAAGAAGAAAAAATAGACGAAGATACAAATCCCAGGAGCGATTTCAGAAAGCGAAATAACCTCACATTTGAACCAAACAGCCATACTTAAGGTTTTTTACTGCTTTTGTAATTTTGCCACATCATAAAGCTATTGAGTGGGGTTCGAGCGTTGCCTGTATTTGCATTATCTTCAAACAGGCTGGGGACTCATTGTATCTAGTCTAGTGTAACGAGAGTTTGGAATATATTTGCCAATGCTATATGGACGATTGAGATTATTGTCAACTCGTTATAGAAACGACTTTGCACCTGATAACAGTTTTCATTCCATAATTTGTATTTTGTACAGATAGATATTTTATTTTTTTCCTTAGAAAATGAAAAGTTAATTTTATTTCAAATCTCGCACCGTACTGTTCAAAGTATCATTTAACAGCAGACGCTACAATGAAATGTTTGCCAAAACGATTTTGATAATGTATGTTTTGTATTATATATATTTAAATCTATAAAACGCAAAAAGTATATAAATATAAGCGATAACTGATTAAATTCTCAAAATATTCTTAATAATAAATTTAAATGGCAAATTTTCATTCTAGTTTTTGGTTTTAGTGCTACGTTTATAAACAATGAAAACATGATATTTTCACATCCTCTCTACCCGATATTCTTTTACATAAACTAAACATTTCTTTAAAAATTAAGTTACTACTATTCCACAATATCACGATTACAATAATTTGCTTTTTCTAAACTAAGATATATTACTTTTGCTTATAGCACATTATTGGTTCTTTTATTTTATTTACATATTAAATGTTCTATTTTCATTCGAAAGAACCTGATGGCATGTAGTTTGAATTTTTGATAACTCTTATACATATTTTTACTTACATCTATTTTACAAAAGTATACTTTTATAAGTATGACATATCATTACTTTACTTAAATAATCATTGAATTGCTCAATAACGATATTATCTCAAAGAGATATAATTCCCATACATGTTATTTCGCTAAGCATAAAATTTTAATAAAGTTTATTAATCACACAATATTTTGTAAACCTTTTTGTACAGAGAAATATATATCATACAAATGTATAATACTTGATGTGTTGACGCATGGACAATGTTAATAATTGTGTCTTATTTATTAAAGATTGTATGGATATATATAAAACTAACTTTTTTATTCTTAAAAACAAGTACTTAATTTTATATATAATATTAAACAGGGTATATACTTACATGGGTATGTACTTAATTTCTGGTTGTGTAATTTAAGTATTATTCTTCAATGGATGATACAAAAGTTATTTTAAGTTTGTCTTAAGATGTTATATTGTTTTGCTTATGAACGTGTACGGTTGTTGATAATGTACCCGTTATTTGTTGCTAATAGTAATGTCTATTGTATGGGCCAACATTTGTGTATATTTGGACCTCCTGTTTGTGCTTGTTCTGTTTTTTATAATAAAATTCTGAAAACATTTTGTCCGTACAATTATTTGCCTCAAAGTTTAGATGATTTTATATTAAAACTAACCAAAGAAAGCAATTCAGAACTTTATAATGCGTTTTTAATTCGTAAACTATATTTAACCATTTTTTTAAAAACAAGTATACAGTTTTTTAAAATTCCTTTTTGAAGCTTTCACTACAGTGCTTCTCAAACTTTTAATATTTGCGACCCAATATTCAATCATCATTTTCATCGCGCCCCCCCTCCATACAATAACAATGTATTGAATTCAATAATACTATACTTTGACACTAAAGATACAATACGAATTTAATCTCTTATGTGCTACCGACGTATATAAACGTCTCGTTCAGCCAAAGCATTAATTTTCTGTGGACTTATTTATACCTTTTTCCAAAGTACGATCTTTTCTGTGCACTGCTATCCATACAATAATTCCGAAGGCTTTAAAATGCTATAAAAGGACCTTGACAGTGTTTGTGAAGTGTTTTAGAGGATTTGCTTATATATTCCTCTTCTTTCCCCCTCTCCTAATAAAAAAACATCCAATTACGCGCGTCTACATGGTAAAGGGTGGCATTGGAGAGCGAATCACGTGACTTTTAATCGGCAGTTAAGGAATTAATTATAAACCTTACAAATTATCAAGATAAGTGTTAGTATAAGCCCATGGGGTCACTGGTAATTATCACACTTGTTCTTAACTTGGTATTGTTAAATTTATAATAAAATACATTGTACAATACTGATTCACTTATAAGTATATTATATCAGAAAGCATTTGGTTTGTTTACTTTCAGTAAATTAATAATTTTTTGAATAATCTTTTGTTTCGGACTTTTCAATAGGCTCGCCGCCCCCTCGTACAGTTATCACGCTCCCCAAGGGGGATGCGCCTCACAGTTTGAGAAACGCTGCTGTACTACATCTAACAGAATGTTTGCCATGAGCGTTGCGTGAAGTTGTGAGATATATTCAAACTAAATCCCAATCTAGATTCTTCAAAGAATAACGGAATGTCTTAAAATGTACATTAATTCAACTGTAGAGTCCTGCTTATCTTCGTAAAGCTGCAATTGAATTATCACATACTTTACAATGTTTCAATATTCTTTCATTTTATTGCTAAATGATCAATAATAGGATTGGCCAAATTTTTTGCATAGCAGATCTCCTTTTCCCCACTTAAATGTGTCGCGATTGACATGTTGTCATAGGCATTACGAAAAAGATTCTTTTAATACCATGCAGTCTTTTCACGGTCTGATCTAGAAATCGGCTTCACAAGTGACATATTAGCCACTCCTGATCTGATATTTAATTTTATACATGAGAATGAATTGCTTATATGGATACTAAAATAATGACATTGTATTAGTTTTTAAAATTGTGTTAGCATGAAAATTGATTTTTGATTCTGTTACTGCTTCTATTTAAAACACGTAATTTTTTAGCCTTATTCAGGCAAAATTATTTAGATATTTATTTTTTGCAGCGATTTTTAAGCGTAAATAGACAGAAAAGTCTAAATTGTTAGTACGGTGAGTTTCAACTATTGGAAAAGATAAGAATAAAAGAAAAGTAAAGTAAAAAAAAATCATATTCTATTTCAAATAGATTTTTCAAATATGTCAGCAGTTTCCATACTACTCTAACATATATTTTTATTTTTGTTAGTAAAAAAAAAGGGAACCTTTCAAATTAATAAAATTCTAGCAATAATAATAGCTGCCTTGGAGAACAATGAAATGCCATTCAAAAAATAATTTTTAAATACCTCCTTACACAGTATTTCAGTTTCTAAAATTATATTTTTAACTTGCATCATTAGTTACTAAAATTTATTTACTTTTGGGATAAATATGTATATAACTTTTTCTTTCTTATTTACAGAACAATGCAATGTGTGTTAATAATTGTTATATTTTGTATACATTAAGTTTTTATAGGATTGTTCTGAATACCGGTTTTTCTCCTTATTATATATCTGTATACGGCAATGATACTATTTGCTTGTTGCTTATTATAATAAAGCCTGTTGCTTATCTTAAGTTCAGTATGAAATTAAACTTTCAAAGAATTCCTTCTTATAAATTTTAATTCAAAATAGCAAAGTAAAATATTAATTAAAAAAAGATTTGCTACAATTATTCACCAAGTCATTCTTCATACAACTGAATGCAAATATAATTTAGGATAATAATTAACTAATGCCATTTAAACTTTTCAAAAATTCTAAAAATTTATCGTTGGCATAAAAATTATTCTTATTAGCAATTCAAATCAATTGAATACGAAAATTATTATTTGCACTCTATTGGTTGATTGGCTTAACACTAGAAAGAATGAAATTTATATTATATACCTATATTGCCCAAAATCAGTCAAAATGACTGCATTGTAAAAGAATGATTAATGTGTAGAAATATTTGTTTAAAACTAACTTTTAATATTTTTTTATTATTATTTACAGTCATTTAAGGAGTTATTAGTAAATATTAACAACAAAGGAAAATTTTTACTTTACTTAGAGAAAAAATATATTTTAAGAAATTCTAAGAAATTGAGAGAGAGAGAGCATTATATATGTAATTGTTTTTCTAATTGAATTTAAAAAAACAGTCAAAATTACTTCCTGGGCAATCTAGTGTTACCAGGGAGTCTCACTTTAAAGCATCACTTGAACTTATGTCGATGGTTTTTGAAAGTTTTGAAACACTATAATGTAAACAGGAGATCATCTGCGATGTCACTTACTCTCCAAACTTCCACACCAACATGATGATTTTGAATACCGACAGATTTGAAAAGAATCTGACCGCTATGCAGCTAGTCTTTTTATTCAGAAAATGCAAATCAAATTACATAACAGTAATGGCGGTTTGCTTAAGAAACAGTATACATATTTATATATATATATGTATACTTATATATATATAAGTATATATATATATAAATATATATATATAAGTATATATATATACTTATATATATATACTTATATATATATATATATATATATATATACTTATATATATATACTTATATATATAGGTATATATATACTTATATATATATACTTATATGTATATATACTTATATATATATACTTATATATATATATACTTATATATATATATTTTATATATATATATACTTATATATATATATGTGGCATGCAGCCAAAAGCAAAACACAGTCTTCGCGCGCAGGCGCATCAAAGTAAAAGCAGAACTGAAACTGTAAAAACAGAGACTCTTGAGAAAAACTTGGAATTAGAGAGAAAGGAGAACGCGAGAGGTGCGCGAGCAGGCGTTACCCTCTGAATATCATCGTCAAACTTATCTGTAAAAACTTATCTACCTTTTTAATTAATTTTTGTTTAATGTTAAAATAAAATAGAAGAAAGACCAACGTCTTGGACCCCTTGTTGTCTCCCACAAATTATGGGGGCTCGGCCGCGATGGATAAAACTTCGAGTTTTGAACCAAAGTCTCGACAATGAACAAACAGCGTCCGTGGAGGGAGATTCGCCATTTTTCGGAAACTTCGTTCAACCCGTGTAGAGGTTGAATTTTTCAACTTCATTCCGCCTGTGTAGAGTCGGAACAAATAACAAAAATAACCTGTGTAGAGGTATATTTTTCAACGAACCATCGACAAATATTCCGCCTGTGTAGAGGTTGGAAAACTCATCGACGAAAATTCCGCCTGTGTAGAGGTTGGAACCACTCACAAACACCTGCGAAGAGGTAGACAAATCGAACAATTTCAAGAACTATTTTTCATCTAACGATATAACCTGCGAAGAGGTGAAATCAGTGGATTCACAACGTTTTTTCTTCATTGGATACATCGTACGTGCGAGCAACAAGGGAGCCAGAAGAAGAAAAAAAAAAGGGTAGGATCTTTCTAAATTTTTATAAAATGTATAAAAAACGCTCTTAAAGAGGATCTCATGCAGAGTCGTTGAGGAGCTTGACGGTACTGTCGAAAGTACTGACACTATAGTTAAACTAAAGACTAAAATTGAGAACAGTAGTACATTTGAAGTGATCCAGATTTCGTTAAAACTTTAATTCAAAACTGTATAGATGAGAGTATCGCAAAACGAAAGAGAAGTAATTTCCCAGAACAAAAAATTGAGTCGCGAAACTTCAGTTGGGTAAAATTAGAAAAGAAATCGAACTTCAATTAGCTAAAAATAAAGCATATTGAAATCCTGCAGCTAAAGTCGAAGAAACAGTTCGAAACTAACAGAAAATATGATAAAAGCATAAAAACTTTATCTCTTCCTGTTCCCACCAGATCTGAAAATTTTAATCTGTTCTTCCAATCATTAGAACGCGCATTTTTAACCAAGAAAATAAATGACGAATATAAAATCTGAAATTTTAATAAATCTTCTACGAGAGCTCATAACGTTTATACTGTATATTAAAGAAGAGGAATTAAATGACTATGAAAAACTAAAATCTATAGTACTCAGAGAATCTACCTTCCAACCCCCGCGAGTGTTTAAACTCATTTAAAAATGCTGTAAAATCATCAGGCGAGACATACATCCAATTTGCTGCAAGATTGACGGCAAACTTCCAATATTATTGTTCGTTAAGAAAGTTAATCTTCTTGAATCTCTATGTGATCTTATAATTTCTGATAAATTATTTGAAACTTTAAATAAGGAAACCGCAACTCATATTGGCATTCGAGAAGCAGAAGATTGGTTTAGGCCTATTGATTTAGCTAAAGAGTGTGATATTTATATTTCATCTAGAAGCGGATCACATAAAGAAATTCCTATTACTTATGGATATACCCAAGACCCCTTTAAAAATAGATCACAAAACTTTAAACCAAAGATTAAAGAGAACTATCCCCAATATCTTGAAAGAGAAAATAAAAAATTGCTTTATATGCGGTGATTCATCTCATTGCGCAAGAGACTGTGAGAAGCGTTTTTAAACCTAAAGAATCTAATGATCACATCCATAATAGAATAAACGTGAATACTTTGAAAATCGAGAGCGAAAAACAAAATAGCGATGAATGCGCAAATCTTCAATACGTAAACATTTTTGTGGAAAAATCAGCCCGTAACAGCATTGATTGATTCAGGTTGCCAGATCCCAGTTTTAAATTCCTCAC